>RJWJ010009538.1:0-49624 GCA_004363605.1 Indri indri
AGGCATGTGCCACCATGCCCGGCTAATTTTTTCTCTATATATTTTTAGCTGTCCAATTAATTTTTCTTTCTATTTTTGGTAGAGACGGGGTCTCGCTCTTGCTCAGGCTGGTCTCGAACTCCTGAGCTCAGAACGATCCGCCCGCCTCGGCCTCCCAGAGTGCTAGGATTACAGGCGTGAGCCACCGCGCCCGGCCTAGCTGAGTATTTCTTTGACTTGTGTGAAAGTCACCTAACAATACAGCAAAAGGAGAATAATTGGGCTCGAATATTTAAATGGACAAGTTTGACAGCCTGAAGAACTTGGTGATGGGTAGAATGC
Organism: Indri indri; assembly: GCA_004363605.1. Taxonomy (NCBI): domain Eukaryota; kingdom Metazoa; phylum Chordata; class Mammalia; order Primates; family Indriidae; genus Indri; species Indri indri. The sequence goes on from RJWJ010009538.1 coordinate 322, forward strand.
TCACAGGTGCTCTGTTTGCTTTTTAACACTGCCCTGCCCGCTTCGCACAGAAGGCGGCCACCAGACCAATCTCCCCAAACAGTAACTCATCAATCCTTCAGTTGTCCCCCGTTCCCCTCCACGTTGAATCCATACGTTCCTGGAAACCACTCATAAGAATCGTCCACCTTACTTATTTCTCACAGTCCCTTAACTCATTTCTCTACTCCAGGGCCAAGTTCGTTTCCTCTCTGCCCTCTGAACCCATTATAGTCATTTCTCCTTTCCTGACTTTGTTTTTCCTTTACTGTCTCCTTTTCTTCTCTCGTACTTATTTTTCAAGGCTCATTTTAATTCCATCTCTTCTACAAAGCCATACCTTCTTTATTCCTCAAATCTTTGTTGATCTCTCTCTTCTCTGAATTTCCATTTTATTCACAGTTAGTACCACAGAGTGAAGCATTAAATGGCTTCACTGGCATTTCATGCTTGTTGGTCTTGTCTCATCTGCTAGTGTTTAAACCCTGCACAAGGAAGGGATGATGTCTTACATGTCTTTTTGTATTTTCTGTAGTTTTTTAATGGTGTAAAATATGTAAAACATATCCTTTTCTAAACCAGTCCTTAATCTTTCCTCAAGTTTCAGTGGAAAAACTCTTTCTCTCTTCTTGTCTAACTAGTTGGTGGACTATAGTTTTTAACTTATAGTTTTTAACTTAACATTATAGCTAGCATAATGTTAAGCTGAGATGCGAAATAATAAACAAACCTTAGGTCAACTGGAGTTGTTATAAAATTTTATTCTCAGAAGATTTTCAAGGGAACATAAACATAGAATAAATTCTTTTTATAAACATTAGATACTACTTAACAGAGCAAAATGACATAGAATAGTGTAGAAATCTTTCTTTGTATTTGAAAGCTCTGTTTACCTTCCTTTAGGAAGCTGGACCACTCTAAAATGTTATCCTATAATCTCCAACTCAAGTTCTGTTCACTATTGTTTGACAGATCACCGCTTTTCAAATACTGTGGTACACGATCATGTAGGTCATCTAAACAACACTCCAGTGCTAAATTAAAATTCCTAATTTCTATTATTTTTTAAATAAAAGGAACTTCATACCAGAATTTGGATGAATAATATCTAAGATTCTATTACGCATCCACTAAGCATTGGCCAGGTTAATATCATATTGGTTAAGATTCAACTGAAGGATTGAATTCTTTCCTGGGCACCACGTTTTGAAAGAGACAGACAAATTGGAGAGAGTTCAGAGGGGAAGAACAAAAATGATCAAAGGTTTGGAAAATCAGCCCTGTGAGGAAAGGTTAAGAGAATCAGGCCTGTTCTGCCTAGAGAAGAGAGGACTGAAAAGGGCCATAATAACTCTCCAAAATACATAAAAGGATGTTTTCAGGAGGAAAGGGACCAATTATCCTCATTAGTCAAAAAGGACAGGACTAGGAGTAACGGGACTTAAGCTGCAGCAAAAGAAGAAGAAAAAAAGATTAAATATTATGAAAACCTTCATTTCAAGACTAGGCCTAATGCTTTTTCTGAGTTAGGGATAAAGAAATCAGTCCTGCTGTGATGGTCAGGGGAATATCAGAAAATTACCAGAGAAAACCTTAGGAACTCAAGAATTCTAAGGAAAAAACCATAGGAAATTACGATGTTACGTTTCAAATGTACATACTGTTCTCCACTCCAGCCCAGTGAGGTAGTGATTTTCACCCAAAGCCACACAAATGCATATAAACACACATACACAAAGATCGATGGACACATAAAGCACAGATGAAGACAGACCATTAATTACCCATTCCTGCACCATCTCAGCTCATTCTTTCAAAATTAATGCATAAAAATAAGTTTTATCTTAAAATAATGTACCGCCATTGCCCTTTGTTCTTAGAGTAAATATAATAATCCTATTAAAAGATGGTGGGACTGATAGACCTTCAAGTACAGATAATTCAAGTATGAATACAATAATAGAATGGAAGGAAATGTAGTAGATTTAGAAAAAAACATTTGTATGTGATTTGTTTTTACTGCTTGTCATCTCCTCATTGCTTTCCTAACCCCCTACTTCACTGACACGGTAGGGGTCATCCAGCTTCAGCGCATTATCTACATTTCTTTCCACCCCAGTACAACTCTGATTCTAAACCTCTGTCTCTCCGTTCCTTCCTTCTTTCAGCACGTGTTTATTGACCGTCTGTTATTTGACCAGGAACTAGGCTAGAGCTTTTACCCGGCTTTACTCAATCATTCAATCATTTAGCCAATGACTGTTGATGTCTTCCACGTCCTGGGCACTATGACAAAAACTCTGGCTATAGCTTAAGAAAGACATACTTTGTTCCTGCCCTTGTGGAGCATACAGTTTGACATAAATGCACGTAATGTGTGAGGAGGGTTGAGAAAGGGAAGTGAAGGGTGCTGTGGGGGCACATGTCAGGAGAACCCAAGTCAGTCCAGGGAAACGGCCTCCCGAAGGAAGTGAGATCTGAAATATAAACGACAAAAGTTAGCACGTAAATGTAGGGAAGCTGGAATAGGGAAAGAGGTGAGTATTCCAGGTAGGGGGAATAGTATGTGCAAAATTTCAGAAAGGGGAGAGACGGCAATGGTGTGTATGAATTTGAGTACTTTATAAAACTACCTTAACCAGCCTTTTAAAATAGGGTGATTGGGCAATACCTACTTCTACACAACTTCTCACCGTTTGTAAGAGTTACTCCATAGACACTTAATACACTTATTGGTTTCTGAAAGACAGCCATCTACCTCCACAGGAAAAAACAAACAAACAAACAAAAACTCATGTTTACACTCACTCCACACATTTTATCTATTTGTCTTTAAACTTTTTTTATTACATCTATAAAAGTAGAGAGATTAATATTATTATCACTACCTAGCTTCAAGGATTATCAACATAGTCCAAACTGTTTCGTCTGTGCACCCCACTCACACACTCCTCTATCTCACAGTTGTTTTGAAGTAAATAAATGGCTTTGTTGTTTGGTATGAAATAATATTTGTGAGACTTCTCTGGAGTGGAAATTAAAAGCTGATTATTCTGTATAATGCATATTAGAAATATTGAGTTTCCTCTGGCAACTGGAGAGGGTCTAAAGTACTCTCTTAGGCTTGAAAAAGGAGGAAATGGGAAAGAGATGCATGCCTCAAGGAGAAATGGACCCCCTAAAATATGGTGGGAAGTAGAACCCAGGGAGGAAGAAATGCCTTTGAGAAATTCCCTAGGGCCAGGACGGGTTAGAATCTTTAAGATTTATAAAATTCTATTAATATTTCACATTATTTACTATTTTGTGCTGACCTGTAATATGTCTCCATTTTCTGCAAATTCTGATAAAAGTCTAAATATCCTTAAAGCCTTGTGTTAATGAGGTTTGGGAAATAAAGAAGGCTAGTGGTCAGTCATCTGGAGGAGCACAGAAAGGGAAGGTGAGAAGATGAACGCAAATCAAGATTTTAGCTGAAGGGGATGTTCATACTAAGAAATGAAGACAGGGACTCTAAAGAACCCTAGGACATCTTGGGATGGGTGCTAGATCCTGCATAAATTAGAAATTTGAGCCATTTGATATGGACATTAAAGGAAAGGGATATTGAAGTAGGAGGGAAGACTGAAGAGCACGTAGGCTATCTATAATATTTTTCATTTGTAAGATGCCGATGATTGTATGATGAACCATTATTTCAATAATAGCTTTTTGGGATTGAAAAACGAATCTACGTTAAAATGGAGAAAGAACGTGTCTTGAACATACTTGCATTTCGTGTTACAAAATGAAATCTTACCATATCTATTGTTCTGAAATTTTATTGTTTGGAAAATGAGCATATTTTCATTCTTTGGGGGAAAAATTTGATTTTCAGACACAAAAATAGTTATTTGACACTAGGTCTTTTGATGGTCAAAAAATAATGAGACTAGCTAATTCTAAAGGAGCTTTTACAAATTTTTTTTTGCACTATTCACATAAATGTAAAGCATCTTGAGATGTCTACTTTAAATAATATTCTTTGGATCTATGCATTTTGCTATTGCTTACTTTTCAAGGTCTTTAGAGTTAAACTTCTATATTTTAAGTAGATTAGAAAATAAAATATTTATCGACTGGGTGCAGCTGCTCATGCCTGTAATCCCAGAGCTTTGGGAGGCCACGGCAGGAACATTGCTTGAGGCTAGGAGTTCGACATCAGCCTGGGCAATTTCATTTTCTACAAAAAAATAAAAAATAAATTAAAAGTTAGCCAGGCATGGTGGTGAGCACCAGTAGTCCCAGCTACTCAGAAGGCTGAGGTAGGAGAATCGCTTGAGCCCAGGAGTTGGAGGCTGCGGCTATTATCGCGACACTGCCCTCCAGCCTGGGCAACAGAAAGAGACCCTGTCTCTTAAAAAAATATATTTACTTGAAAATCTCTGGTGAAGGTAGAGGAATTTTGTCTCTCAGATCATGGAAGGAGGCTTGATTAGGTAACGACTGAGCTGGACATGGCTATGCTTTATCAGCTCCAAGTCTTCCTTGCCCCTCTCCATCCAAGGTCCTGTGGTCGCCCAGCAGGAGGAATTAACATTCTCCATAATGAAAGAGTTATAAGAAGAAATCTCAGCTCACTGGAACCACTAGGGGGTGGTTTGTCAGTTGTAGATATTCTTAACATCAGTGAGAAGTGTGTGGTTGGGCTGCCTCACTTCGGACTAACAATAGGTTCAATGGCTATTCAAGTGGGGTTTGTGCATGTGTGTGTGTGTGTGTGTGTAACAGAAAATAGAGTATTCTTAGCACCATCTTTTAACTAAAAAGACACTAGAAAAGGAATGACCGGAACTACATGTGTTGCAGATTTTCTTCTTTTAATTATATTATTCCATAACTTTCCTTGCTGGGAAATTAAGTACTATTAGGTATTATAAATAGTATTTAAACTAAAAAGGTGTAAAAGCTATACTAAGTAGAGTTCTTTGGTTGCAAGCTGCAAACACAAGTCAACTCTGACTAATTTAAATAAAAAAGGAAATTACTGGAGGGATATTATTGCTGGAACCCAAAGATCCTGGTCTCCAAAAGGATGGGAATTAGAACAGTTACAACAGAGCTTCCAGGTCGGTGAACAACCATGTGAGGGGGTGGAGGGGGGTAGCACACCCCAACTCTACAGGAACTGAGGCTCCTGGGCTTGGGACCTGTCCAAACCTTGCCCTGTGTATCTCTTCGTCTGTATCCTTTATAATATCCTTTGTAATAAATCTGTAGGTGAGTGGAGTGTTTCCCTGAGTTCTGTTGAGCTGTCCCAGCAGATCATTGGAACCCAAGAAGCGGGTGCGTGGGAGCCCTGGTCTGTGGCTGGTAGGTGAGAAGCACAGGTGACAACCTGGGATTGGGGACTGATGTCTGAAGTGGGGGCAGACTTGTGGGACTGAGCCCTTAACTGGTGGGATCTGACATCATCTCCAGGTAGATAGTGTCAGAACCAAATTGATTTATAGGATGCCTAGTTTGTGTCTGCTGGAGAATTGGTTAGTGTATGGGGAACCCTCCCAGCCATCTTGTCACAGAAGTGTTCTGTGTTGTGAGAGTGTAGAGAAACTGCATTTGGGTTTTCAGCAGACTCTGTTGCGGAAAATAAGTTTTACTTAGGGGGAAGTGCTCATTCAGTCATTGCACAAATGTGTGGGGCCCCTTCCGAGCACAAGGCCTGATAGATGATCTTTAAAAGAATAGAAGCCCCAGAGGCAGGAGTTTTGACTGTTTTATTTACTGTTCATACCCAGAGCCTAGAACTGTGCCTGGCACAGAGTTGGTGCTCAATAAATATTTGTTGGCTGGGTGAACGAATGTTTCGCACACCTCAAGACCCTTGTATGGCATTCACGAGGAAAAGTCTGCCGGTGCAATGAGAAGGGGGGTCCCCAGGAGGGAGCATGGTAGCTGAAGAATCGGAAGCCTGCACTTTGCACTGCTGTGCAAAATCTGACTGCAGTTTAAACGTAAGTGTACGAAGGCGCCAGTCGTACACTGCCTGGGTTACTGCAATGTAATTCTGACACTGACCACTTGGAGTTGGTGCATAACCCACAGGTTAAAAGGCTTGGTCCCCAGTGAGTCTTCCCCTACTTCAGACGCCAGCCACAAGTGTCACTCTCAAGCCATCTGCACTTCCACGACTGGCTTTGGATTCAGGAGGTTCCCATGAGCACACTCAGATAATTTGCTCAGAAGACTCACAGAACTTAGGGAAGTGCCATACTTAGGGTTGCAGTTTTATTATAAAGGATACAAAGCAGGACCAGTCAGGGGAAGGAACACATGGGACAAGGTTTGGGAGGGCTCAAATTCAGAGCTTCTGTGCCCCTTCCCATGGAATTGGAGCTCGTCGGCCCCAAGCTTCTAACCATATAAGGGTCATTCTGGTGACCAGCCTCCATCCCCAGTCATCTCATCTTTTGACATGAACTCAGGTGTGGTCCAAGAGGCTCATGAATAACAAACCCCTTTTACTTGAGAAATCCCAAGGATTTAGTGCTTCCTAGGAACCAGGGACAAAAGCCAATCAGATTTTTTATTATGCAACGAAGGCTGTAGTTTTAGAATAGAGTCTTATTAAAAAGTCTGGGAGGCGACAAAGATTCTTTGCTTGACCAAACTTTCATTAGACTCTTGAACCTTCTGCTAGGACCATCTGTGCACTTCCTTGTAAAATCCAGTTTTAGCAAGAACTCTGTTCAGTAGGTCAGTATCTGTTGGGGTTCCTCTTTTCCACCATCCCCCAGGTGATGTCTGATCTCCCTGCCCTGTCCTCAGCAAGAATCCTGTAGATCAGTTTAGCCAGAATCCCCCTTACCCCTGATACTTCCTCCTAGTAATTTCCTGTCCGCTGACCCCTGCCCTGCCCCTTGGCTAGGATTTCCCACTTGCCTTTGTTGTAGTCAAAGTTAAGTCCAGTTTCGCCCCCCCGCCCCCACCTTCAAAATCCCATTGTAGGCTGGGCACAGTGGCTCACGCTTGTAATCCTAGCACTCTGGGAGGCCAAGGCGGGCAGATTGTTTGAGCTCAGGAGTTCGAGATCAGCCTGAGCAAGAGCGAGACCCTGTCTCTACTAAAAATAGAAAGAAATTAATCAGACAACTAAAAATATATAGAAAAAAAATTAGCCGGGCATGGTGGCGCATGCCTGTAGTCCAAGCTACTCGGGAGGCTGAGGCAGGAGGATCACTTGAACCCAGGAGTTTGAGGTTGCTGTGAGCTAGGCTGACGCCACAGCACTCTAGCCCAAGCAACAGAGTGAAACTCTGTCTCAAAAAAAAAAAAAAAAAAATCCCATTGTAGTGAGCCCTGTACCTCTCAAGATGGTCTTGAATAAAGTACACCCTGCTATGCTTTAACAAGTATCATTAAATAATTTTTTCTTTAACAGTGACACTCAGTTGGGCCTTTAGTAGACAAAACCCTAAAGGCTTATTTTACAAAGATTAAAGACAGCTGTTGTGGCATGGGAGCCTTTATTTGTCAGTTTTTAATTCAGTGATGAATTTATTCTAAACACTGAAAATAAAAGTTTATTTGATTTTAATTAAAAAACAAAAAGAATAGTTCCAGGAATATAGGTAGCAGGAACCAATGGACAGTTGCCATCAGGATGAATAAACTTGAATTTTCTTCAGTCTTTGTTACTTGCTCCGGACTCCGATTCCAGGAAGAGAGCTTCTGATCTAGCTTGGATCATATGCTCATTTCCTTGACTTAAGTCCTCTCAAGGGCATGTCCCGTGGGTGAGGCGTGGTTCTCCTATGAACAGTTACTAGACACTTAGTAGGCAAAAACAACAGATGTGTGCTTCTCTGAAGCATTTTCTCTTGCAAAGTGCCATGTAAGTAGCATTTCCATTGTACTGTGCTCAGTCATTCTTGAGTTTGAAATTTTGATTAAGATTCATGAACATGAAGCTATGACCTTTATGGATTTTTAAAAAATCTATCAGAACTTAGATCTGGGTTCTAATTAATATGATTTAAAAATTCAGGGCACCCAAAGAGGCACTTCTGTACCAAATGATAGTGTTACATACATAAAAAAGTCACATGCCTACCTTGAAAACCAGAAACAGGCAAACTGTTTTCCAGAGTCACATGCTAAAATCTTTAAAAAAATATGAAGCGCCATTTTATTCAAATTATGCACAAGGAGAGAGAATTATAATGTTTTCACGACTTGGAGTCTCTAAAGTCAACCCTTAGCAAGAAGGGAGGCAGAGATATGAGTTGGTAGGCTGTTTCAGCAATCTTGGTATGAGATCATGTCATTTTAGATTAGGACAGTGGTGACAACAATGTAGAGAAATATGTAGACTCTGGAGATAGTCTAGAAGTGAGATTTACATGATTCTACATTATAAATCATTTTAGACGTAAGGCTGTAAAATGACTATAATAGTACTACTATTTCTTTTAAAATTCTCTTACCTGGTAACCATAAAATGTCCTTCTGAGTATGCATAACTAACATTATTATTCCAACTTTGCAAATACAAAAAGAAGACCTGCAACATATTTGTGATTTGTCCAAGGTAAAAACCAAATCCTGTCACCTTCTTAATTCTCGACTTGTTTTTATATTATATTATAGCACATGTGGCATCTCATTTTTCTGCATTTTTCTTAACTATAGGTTTTCAAGGCATTTCCAGGTACTCTGCTATCTTCAAAATCAGGGAACATGTATGTATTCATCCATCTGCCTAAAAGTCCCCATTTTTTTTTTACGAAGTCCATTTTGGAATGGGTGACAACCGTATATGCGTTTTGAGTGAGGAAAGGGACAGGATATCACCAAAAGCAGGACCTTTTCAAACACCTATTTGGAAATTCTACTTCTTTTAAATCTGTTTTGTCATATTTTGTTCATTCCGATAGTAGTTGATGACAATTTTCATGGAAAATGTTTGTTAGAGAAGAAACCAATCATGATTTCTTTTGCCACTTCTACTATGTGGAGACTCTACAATTGCAAAAAGACAGATGGCAGAAACTATGCCTGCTCCACTGAAAACATGAGGTTTCTTAGTATTTTTTTAATTAAATATGGCTGCTTCCATGGCTTCTAAACCAACGTTTTGAAGAAATAAACTCTTAAAAAAAACCCGTATTTATTTCATTTTATTTGCACAGCTGATGCCAAGTTTTCCAACCAACTCTCTTTCCAGAGCTGTAATAATATCCAGGAAAACTCAGAAAAATATGTGAAAATGGATTGACTACACAATGTTTAGAGCTGGGATTTTGGTTCGGTTCTGGGTGCTCACTAGTTCATATTTAGCACTCACTGGTGGCATTTACAGTTCACTTGCTTTCTAGCCATTGGAATGCACACCCAGAAAAATCCAATTGCTGAGGTTATGATGCTCGTTAGAGGGATTTAGTGTATTAGACCAGAGGAAACAAGATTTTGGTTTCTGGCTCTGTTGGTGATCATCTGTGTGACTTCGGACAGGTTTCTTAGCTTCTTTGTACATCCCCCACCCTCCTCAATCCCCACCGTTTCACACTTTTACACTTTTGTTTTTTCCCATCAGCAATGAAAGGGGCAGTGAAAAATAGAGTGAAAGAATATAAAATCCTAACTTACATTTTAGGCTCAACATTAGAAACTGAATTGATGCATGGTGATATTGGTCTCTTTGTGATCAAAATATAAACGGAAAAGAGTATAATTAAGAAGACCAAATAACCAAGAGGTAATCTTATGTAAGCTGCTCCTTTTGTTTACACTTTCAGAGAAATCTTTTATTGTATACTTCCCTGGATTGTTGAACTTCAAGATTTCAAAATTCATTTCAATCAACTTCTCATGCTTTACATCAGTCTGAACCGTATAAGCTGAAAGTGTATCTCTTAAAAGAGATACTTTTCCATTATTATTTTTTTACAAAGTAAAAGTACAAAGTTCTATTTTACTACAGACAAATTTTAGAGGAAAAGATAATAATGACTGATGTGTCCAGGTAAGGTTGTTTGGACATGCATTAAAGATACAATTTGATGTTTTCATAAAATACTGTGTACAATAGATCTCATCCAATACTTGCTTTTAGCAGATGCCTAGTTCTAAAAGGGAGCGTTAGTTTTTATATGTGGGAAGTTAAGTACTTGATAATTGATCACCTGCAAGTACATTCTGTTTTTCACAAATAGTCAGTTTATGATGATCTGTTCCTTAGTTCCCCTTAACCCAGGAGCATTTACACCCAATTGAAGGTGTGGAAAGACACTGAACACTGTATGCTATGATGTCTAAAGTTAGGAGATTGTATAGTTTTCCTGCGTCAGGTTCAGGAGTTTGTATTGGGCAGTGATGTTTGTTGTTCCCAGCCCTGGCATCACGGATGGCACATGACCCAGGCCTTGAAAATGAGGGTAGCACTCTATCCCTTACCCATGATGACTGGCCCAAGAGTATGTGTATTGTCCTATCCAGGCCAGTGATAATAAGTGTGGGAAAGAGAGGTTCTTTCTGCTGGCATTGCTATGCTGGTAGGAGGTAAGCCTAGCACTAATATTGCCCATGTTTACCATCATAGCCTATTCATTCTTGTAAAGGGACATAAAAAGACAGTCTACTAAAGAGGGATTAAAACTGACTGATAAATATTCCATCTTATTAGGAATCAAAGAAATGCATATTAAAACAATGAGCTATGATTTACTTTATTAATTGAAAAATTCCTCATTAATTGATTAGTTGACAAATTTAAGTGTTAGAAAGGATGCTGTATGCTGCATGCTGTGGTTTGAATGTGTCCCCCAAAAGCTCATGTGTTGGAAACTTGGTTGCCATTGTGGCGGTGTTGAGAGATGGGGCCTTTGGGAGGTAAAGGAGTCACGGAGGCTCCACTCTCATGAATGGGTTAAGGCCATTGTCACGGGAGGGAGTTAGTTATCAGGGGGGTTGCTTTGTTATAAAAGTGAGCTCTCTCTCCCACATGCTGTCTTGCCCTTCTGCCTTCCACTCTTCCACCATGCGATGACCCTTGCCATGCTCTTACACTTCCCAGTCCTCCAGAACTCTGAACCAAATGAACGAACTTTTCTTTGTAAATTACCTAGTCTTTGGTATTCTGTCATAGTAGCAGAAAATGGACTAAGATACTGAAGATACTGTGAAAAGCTCAACTTTGTAGAGGTAGACATTTCTGTAACCTTTTTGAAAGCAATTTGAAAATACCTACCAATATTCTTTATTGATATCATGTTCTTTGTCCCAGTAATTGAGAATATATCCTTAAAGAGTAATCCTAAAAGTGGAAGAGTTTGGGGCACAAAACCAGAAACAACTTATATCCAGAGGTAAGAAAATATTGAGTAAATTATAGCAGATACTTTTGGAGTGATGTTTTAAGATTAAGTGAAGAATGCAGGGTCCAAAATTGTAAGCATGTAGTCCCTTAATGCCATCTAGCTTATAATCGATTTGTTATAATGTGATTTGTATCATATTTTCCTTTTAAAATATTTTCTAAAAAACCACTATTGCAAACTTTTGCTATCTTGTCCTCATGCTTTGAGTGCTATTGTACTCCCTCAGCCAATTAAGACTCAGTAGGGTATATTAGGCCATGGGGCACCAGGCTCTGACATCCCAAATTGCAAGTATTATGCACCAGGTGCTGTTTATTCTTTCAGTGTCTCTCTTTCTGCCATTTATTTTGTATTTAGTGCATACTTTTGATTCAAAACGGCTGACAAAAAAGGTGCAAAATGATAGTGGAACAACTGTTTCCAAAAATCAGATATTAAAACTCAGATTCTCTAGAGCAGCAGTCCTCACCCCCTGGGCCATGGACAGGTACCACAGGAGGTGAGTGGGAGGCAAGCAAGTGAAGCTTCATCTGTGTTTACAGCCACTCCACATCGCTCGCATCATGACCTGAGCTCCACCTCCTGTCAGATCAGTGGTGGCATTAGGTTCTCATAAGGAGTGTGCAACCTAGATCGCTTGCACGCACGATTTACAGTAAAGTTTGCAAATCCCTGTGAGAATCTCATGTCTGATGATCTGAGGTGGAGCTGAGGCAGTGATGTTAGCGCTGGGGAGTGGCTGCAAATACAGATTATCATTAGCAGAGAGGTTTGACTGCATAGAGACCGTAATAAATCAATTGCTTGCGGACTCATATAAAAATCCTATCACTGAGTGGCAAGTGACAATGTAATAATAATAGAAATAAAGTACACGATAAATGTAATGTGCATGAATCATCCCAAAACCACCCTTCCCATAATCCCCCAGTCCGTGGAAAAATTGTCTTCCATGAAACTGGTCCCTGGTGCCAAAAGCGTTGGGGACCTCTGCTCCAGAGGCTTGAGGAGTCTTCAGGCAATGAATTAGAGGGGAGTAGGAGACTAGGGATTAGTGGGAATCCTTCAACTTTTTGAAATCATAAATATAAGTGCAAGTCAGTAAACTTTTTTAGGACAGAATTTCTCTTTCTGTTTGTGGGGCCCTTGTCTAAAAAATCAAGAGGAAAAGTGCTGTTAAAGATACATATGAAGCTTTTTCTTTCCTTCCATGGTCATCTCTTTCTCAAACTTGTCATGTGTTTTTATGTGCTACTTAATGTCATTCTGAGTAAAGAAAAATTTAGTTATAAATATTTAGCGTAAATTTTCCCATTCATTTTTAAAATGTGTAATGCCAGTTTTAAATGCAAATATCATAGCACATTATAAGAATGAACAGGGAATTTCTTGCTTTCAGCAGGCCAGGAGAGACTAATACAAACCATACTCAGGGACAGTAGAAGGAGGCAGAGAGGATTCCTCCCAGGCGTGGGGCAGAGGATACTTGTAGGGTGAGGGCATGTGTGCTTGGGCCTGTCAGTTACTGGGTTCTGCTCCTGCCAGCCATGGAACCCATACAACTCTGCTGGGGGCAGGGTCCAGGGAAATTGAAGGTGCTGCCTTTATCCATGGTAGATGAGTGATCCCCAAGCATCTTTAACCTCACGGCTGGAATGTGCTCAGGATCTGGATGGGGCAGGGGAGAGGCTTGCCCTCACCCAGATGCAGCCTCTAGTGGGCTGCCCTACAGATACACGGTGGTGCCGTCAGCCCAGGGCTGAGGGGCTGCCATCATGCCCTATCTTGAGATGCCACAGACTGCAGATGCCTAACCTCTACCCTCTCGACATTGCTCCCAGGCTCCTGCCAGGGGCAGAGGGTGGCAGTCATTGTGGGTCACAGTTGGGGGAAACTGGCCGGAGTGTGGTGCCAGCAGGTAGGGGAGTAGGCTGCTGAGAACTCATCCTGGGGAGATAAAGGGAAGTAGGTCCACACAGGAGCTGAGGCTCCAAGATCCTGGTGCACGCTCCATTGTCCCACCAGACTTCACTCACAAAACCCAAATTTAAGGATAACATTATTAAGAGTGTTAAGACAGCAACCACAGAGCATTAAACCCCAGATGGGGGGCCCTGTGTGACTGCACTGGTTTCACTGCCAGTCTGTGTGAAGCAGGCACCCGGGCTAGTTGATCTTGCTGAGCTCTTCCAGTTTCAGGATATGTGGTTCCAGTCTAGGCCACACTTCTCTCTCTGATGCTTGTGGAATTTAAAGATTATATAACCTAATTTAGTACTCGTTAAAGATCTTTACCCAAATAAAACCAACTGGACACCAAGTAGACCCTTAGCATGGACTATATATACACTAATGTGAAGGTTACTTACCCTCTCATATGTGGGTGCTATCTCCCCAGCTGGTTTATTAACACCTTCAAGGGCAGAAACCCTGTTTTATACTTCTTTTTATCCCCTTGGTGCCTGCCAAGTGAGTCTTCTATTTATGATGCTGATAACATGGTATGTTAAATTTGCTCTCTCCTAATGAGATAGCTATCTTCTTTAGAATAAATACCCAGGTAGTGTTCAATAAGTGCTTGTGATTTCATTGAGAAAGGCTATGGAATCACATGGTTTTAAAGCTGGAAGGGAGACGGTGGATCCCCAGTGGCTTTGCACAATTGGTCCAAAATTATACAACTTATTTCAACAGGTCCAGGACTAAAACCATATCTCCTAATCCTCAGTTCAAATGCTCTTTGTGAGACACAATACTGTGTCTCCTAAAATTTTAATTAGCAACCTATTTTGAAACCTCATAAGCTCAGGGCTAGTTGTACCCTGCACAATAGGGAGATGATTTAAGTTATATCTGAGAAAGAAGAACAAATTGTGAGAAAGAGAGTTATACATGATTCATTGGCAACTTGAGAAGGATAATGAGAAAAAGGAATGGCTTATTCACATGATGTGAATAATACTGCTGTTTGTGTTTTCCTGTTAAGTCCCTATTGCCTCCATGTGGTTTATTCTTTGTGGTGTAGAAATGGAAAATGTAAATTCCAAAGCCGCTTCCCTCATCATTCTCCACCTGGCTGGCAGCCTTCCTTTACCATCCATAATGATAATACTAACGTTAATCTGCTGTTTCTCGAAGGAAAAATCAGTTAATTTCTCTAATTATTCAGCACAATTTACTCAACACATTTTTTCTGAAAACCTGCACTGTGTTAGATGACACAGACGGTATAAAAATAATTAAACCAGCAACAAAACAACCCAATTTTCAAGGAGCCAAAGAACAAAGAAAGGGTACAGCAGTTCTATTTACTATTTTGTTTAATCCAGGTCGCTGCTACCTCTTATTATGACTAATCAAAAGCTTAGGTGCAATATAAAAAACCAAACATTCTAATGGGAAAGTGGGAGACATGGAATCTAGCTCTTGCTTAGCTTTTAATTAGCTGTATGACCTTGGGCAGGTCATTTAATCATGCTGGATCCCCATTTTTTCATCTCTAAAATGAGAGGTTTGGATGGGAAGTAATTTCAAAGCTCCCTTCGAAGTCTCAAATCCCAATTTATGATTATAATATATTTATGTGAACTAAGCCATCATATAATTTATTCCAGATTATGGCAAAATTAACTTATAATTAACTGATGTTCCTCTTTCATTCCTTTTTCTCTATCCTCAATCTCAATGGAACCCCTTACTTTAATTCAGAACACTGAATAAAACTGAAATTACAAATTGAAATCAAGGCAAAACAAAGCTCCTATTGTTGGTGACTTTGGCAAGAAAGTCAACTGTTAAGGTTCAAATGACTACTATATATTCTTTGTTTAACTTTTGTTAATCCATAGCGTCTAGATGGGGAAGCTCTACTGCCTCCTTTCTTTCCATTTTGATTTAAGGTACAAAGCACACGCATGCAAACATACATGCACACATACAGACAAGTCCTGCTTAAGGATGGAGGGAGGTAAAAGAAGGTGTTTTGACTCAGGACTCACAATTCACCTACTCTTTGCACCAAATGAGACTTTCCTCTTTCAGGCTGTGGTTAGTCTTGATTTTCTTGTGGAGTACTGGGCAGGCTGGTACATATGCACATACAGCTTTGCCACAGATCATGCCCAGAACCTCTAGCAGCTAAAAACTGTGCATAGGTGGTCCTGACCCTTCGAACCCAAATTTGACAGGGTGCAGTATAGAAGAACTCACATTCTTGTAAGCGTCCTCGAGTTTTTTTTTTTTTTTTTTAAACATTTCAGCGTATCTTTGCTTTCCTTTGATTCTTTTGAGGTTTAAGGGTGGTCACTGGCAGAATTACACAAATAGAGCGTTCACAGCTCAGCAGTCCTTGGATCCACATTAGGAGTTCTACGTGGGTGGCACAGAAATAAATGCCAATATGAAGCCAGGACAGATCTGTTAACAGAAATTAAATGACTCAGGATAGAGCCCTGAAAGCCTCCATTAAAAGGCCTGAAAGACTTAAAAATTATAATAGCAGAAAAAAATGCCAATTAAAAAATTGCTAATCATTCAAATGTATTAATTTTTTCAAAAATATGTATGTTTTTATGTGTCAAAAAATTAGTGGTTTTAATACTTTTAATGGTATAAGCTTCAAAGTAGCCTTTGAGAATTGAGTTTGATTCACATTAGATTTTTAAAAATTGAAAGGAGCCTACACAAGCCAGAAATGAAATGTCTTTGTGTTCCTACTCTAGCAAAAAATGGGGTTGTGGTAACAGAGTGGAAGATCAGAAAAATATCACCCAAAACATAGCCTAGAAAATACAACTCATTCTTCTAAATTTACATCTTTCTATGGGATGTTATCAGCTATCTTAATGCAATCAAAACCAATTTTACTAAATTCAACATAGCTATTTAATTAGATTTCCAGAATCCTTATTAGTGCAGTATCAATGATCTGTTCTGTGCCCATCTTCCTCTTTTCAAAAATATTGAGTTTTTTTGGCCTCACTATTAATAAACAGCCTGCTCAAGGTTTTCACTAAAATTCACAATGATTGAAAAATTCATATTATATATGTGTAAAATTATATACATACATTTTTTTAAATATTCTTGATTTCAGTTTTTAGGGTAGCAGCTATTTCAGATTCTGCTTCTGGCTGGTTAGAGGCAGGATAAATATCCGAATAGACAGTAAAATAATTAATTTTCAATATTTTCCTCTTGGACACTGTTGAACATTAGAAGTGACCTAGGTTAAGAACTGTCCCTGCAGTTGCTTCCCACCTGGTTGTCAGGCCACCCACAATGAGCAGCCCCAGAGCCTGATTTCTACATTAAGGCAATATTTCCTTTAGTAGTAGCCATATTGTGCTAGAATTGGCATAAAATGAGCGCCTCAAACATGGCTTTCCTGGGACATAGTTATGTGTTCTTCCCTGCCTCATTGCCAGGGTGATTATTTTCAGGGAAAAGCTATTTCCAGAGGGATTATAAGAGACTTGCTGGCTGCCAAAGGAGGGATTTTGAAAAGAGCTGTGGTGCCGGAAGAAATGATCCTGACCACATATGTTCCCTGAGATCTCACAGAGAGCAAAGCTCATAAAAAGAGGCCCTTTGGAGAGAATTTTTCTCCTGTTTCTCCTATTGAAAACTAGCATAGGCCCTGTGGAGTTACAGAACAGAGATTTAGGATTCTGCATGCCTCTCTACAAATCATGGGGAGGTTGGTGCATTTCCTCTGTAATTTACCAAGTCAGAAGGTAACTCGCTAGAGTCTATGTTGAGTCTGTTGGAGTTGTGCTAGAGGTAAGTCCAGTTAGTGAATTATTATCCATTTCATGCAGCTTCGGCTTCTTACAAGACCCTCATGAAGACAGGCAGACCTGAGGAAGTCAAACCACAGGTTACATTTACTGAACACCTTCCTTGGGAGGATTGTTCTTACTGTGTCTTGTTGACCCTCAGAGCCTTCCTAAGAGCCACCTAGGAAACAAGCACTGGTTCTCTTTATTTTGTAGATGTGGAATCTGAAAGATGTCAAGTGAGTTGCTAAAAGTCATCCTTTATAATCAAGTTGGGGCAAAGGACAAAGACTGAGGCTCTTGACTCCAAATCTGTGATCTGTAGGCTAAAATTCACAGGCAGCAAAGCCTTTGGCTCCAAGCAAAATTGGGTAGTGGTCTCTCTACTTTTAGTGACTGTTCTGGTTTAGTGACTGTGCTGTGTAACAAACTACCCCAAAACTTAGCAGCTTAAAACAATAACATGTTTTATAATCTTTCATGATTTTTGTGCGACAGCAATTCAAGAAGGGCTCAGCTCGGCAGTTCTGGCTCTGCATTTCTCATGATTGTTGTCAGGTAGTGGTTGGAGCTGGAACAGGAGGAAGTGAGCCTCTTTACAAAGGCTCAGGGCCTTTCTGTATGGACTCTCTGGGGGGCTTAGTGAGGGCTTCCTCACAGCAGGGCAGCCTCAGGTAAGTGCCATAACATGGCTTCCTATGGTTCCCACAGAAGTGTTCCCGCAAGCCAGGTGGAAGTTTTATCCAAGGCTGGGACTTCAGAGGTATGCCCCTTTGGCTTCTCTGATTGGAATGCTCCTTCTTGGAATCCAGTTATTTTTTTCCCCTTTAAATAGACTTTTTTTTTTTTTTTTTTAGAGCAGTTTTAGGTTCACAGCAAAGTTGAGCAGAAAGCACAGAGATTTCCAGTATGCTCACTGTCGCTGCACATGCTCAGCCTCCCTCACTACCCAAATCCCGCACCAGGGTGGCACATTTGTGGTAATCGATGAACCTCCATTGACACATCAGTATTACCCAAAGTCCATAATTTACATTAGGGTTCCCTCTTAGCGTTGTACATTCTATGGGTTTTGACAAATATTTAATGACCTGTATCTGTCATTACGGCATCACACAGAGTAGTTTCACTGCCCTAAAAATCCTCTGCTCTGCCTACTCATCCTTTCTTCCCCCCACCCCCTTGCAACCACTGATGTTTCTACTGTCTCCTTAGTATTGATTTTCCTGAATGTCACATAGTTGGGATCATACAGCACGTAGCCCTTTCAGCTTGGCTTCTTTCACATAGTAATGTGCATTTAAGATTCCTCCATGTCTTTTCATGGCTTACTAGCTTATTTCTTTCTGGTGCTAAATAATTTTCCATCGTCTGGATATACCACAGTATATTTATCCATTCACCTACTGAAGGACATCTTGGTTGCTTCCAAGTTTGGGCAGTTATGAATAAAGCTGCTGTGTGTGTGTGTGTGTGTGTGTGTTTGTGTGTACATAAATTTTCAACTCATTTGGGTAAATAATCAGGGAGTGTAATTACTGGGTCATGTGATAAGAGTCCGTTTAATTTTGTAAGAAATTGCTAAACTCCCTTCTGCAGTGTATGTGCCAGTTTGCATTCTCACCAGCAATGAATGCGAATTCTTGTTGCTCCACATCCTTGCCAGGGTTTATTGTCAGTGTTTTGGATTTTAGCCATTGTGGTGACTGGTGTGTAGAGGTATCTCATTGCCGTTTTAATTTGCATTTCCCCAGTGACATATGATGTGGAACATCTTTTCATGCTTATTTGCCATCTGTGTATCTTCTTTGGTAAGGTGGTTAGGACCTGTGGACATTTTAAACTGCTTTGTTTGTTTTCTTATCGTTGAGTTTTGATAGTTCCTTGTACATTTTGGATAACAGTCATTTATCACATATGTCTTTTGCAAATATTTTCTTCCACTTTGTGACTTGTCCTCTCATTCTCTTGAAAGTGTCTTTCATAAGGCAGAAGTTTTTAATTTTAATGAAGTCTAGCTTATCAATTATTTCTTTCATGGGTGATGCCTTTGGTGTTGTGGAGCCCAGTGTTTAGGTGTAATGTGTTCCTGAAAAAACATGTATTATGGCAGACCTCTGCACAAAAATGGATGCCTTGGACTATTGGGACATTGCTGAAAACCACCAAATGTATGCATTCATGTGGAAAAAAGTGACATTTAAGTCTATGTTTGGTAAAAAAAAAAAAAGATAAAATGAGAAAAGGCAAAATTTTGTGATGCTTATCCTAGAGAAACCACACCTTGTAACTCAAATAAAGCTACAATTGGTAAAGGTGATATACCATGTTTATATTGTTATTATATCCTTAAGCAGCTTCCACATTGACATAAATCCAGGCAGAAGCCACATCCATTGCATAAGCTTGCTGAAAAGTAAAGAATGCAGAATAAACAAGGGTCAGAGGTTTCACTTAAGAAGTCCTATCTGTCTGGAAAATATATGTATTAGTGACAGGCTTTTACTCTTATAAAAATATCTGAAAGTGCGGTGGTTCAAATAAGGTAGAATTTTATATCTCCCTAACAGTCCACAATTAATTGGCAATTTAGGGCATGCAGGTTTTTCTGCTCCACAAAGTAATTCAGGGACTGAGTTCTTTCTATCTTGTTGATATGTCATTCTTTAGGGTGATGTCATCTTCAAAGTTTGCTCACTGGCTTTATGTTGTGTGCTTGAGTCTGGGATAAGGGAAAGAGAGACAGAATATAGAAAGTAGTTCAAGTAAATTCATTTTTAAAGGATTTGACCAATAACTTGCACACTTTTCCACACTCTACTAGTTGTATACTTCTGCCTAGATACAAGGAAGGCTGGAAAATATAGTCCCCAGTTTGGCAGTCATGTGCTCAGTTAAAATTTGGGATTTCTACTTCTAAATGGAAGAAGTGAGGATGGACAATAAACAGCCTCTGTCACCAAACGCAGAATTGCTGGTAGAAGGGATAATAATGCCAAAGTCCTGTGCTCTCCTTTTCTCACCTGGGCCGCTGCAACTGCATCCCATGTGTGTGGAGAACACCTGGACTGTAAAAGCAGTCCAGCTGAGAGTCCAAAGGGGATGGAGCTGGACAGCTGACCAGCTCCAGATTTAAAAGACACTTTTCTTGCTTTGAGGTATTTCTATGGGAACACTGCATTGTTGATAGCGTTGAATAAGAAACAAATGAACAAACACATATTTATTGACCACCTAGCATGTGCAAAGCATTGCCTTGGGAGCTCTGAGAGCTAAAAGAAGTATGAGGTGATCCTTGCTTCCCAAAAGAACAAAGTCAACTTGTGTGGACTCAATCTTGAAAAGTTAAAGAGTAATAAGATCATATAATGATTATTTAACACCCAATTACCCATTATGTGCTCTGCAATACAAGAGGGCCTTAGGGCCCATTGAAGTCCTATGTAAGCTTTCTATTATGTTAGGTGGACTGTCTCATGCAAGAGACAGCAAAGCCAAAGCACCAGCACTGAATAGTAAAGAGCTAGAGAAAGAAGATACTTTAAGAGTGTGTAGACTGGGGACTGATGACCCCACTCAATCCTAACCATCTACCTCCTTACACCCATTCACGGCCCAACGAGTTCCGTAGAGAGAAGCACAATGGAGTCCAAGGATGGAGAGCATTCTGGGGATTGAAGTCCTCTCAGGAATTTTCCTGAAGAAGTGAATGTCATCTATCATTGAAGTATAGATAAAATGGAGGGGGGAAAAGGAGGACTTTTGGGATTAAGAGACAAAAGTGGGAAAGTGAGAGGCACTTTCTAGACTGGCTGGTTACACCCGTTGACTGAAGTGAAAGGCTATGCAAGAATGAAGTGGGAGGAACAAGGGCCTAGGTCAGTTTATAAAAGACCATGAATATGCTGTCAAGAAATCTTTTGAATGTGCTGCGTATTGTGGAAAGCAACAGGGTGGGCTTGGCTGCAGATATTTTAAAATAACACACTACACCTAGACAGTGAAGGAACACTACTTAGCTACATTAGGATTTAAATGTTAGATGGAAGTTGCTAATCACAGTGGTTACTTCTGAAACCTGGGGCATACACAAAAGGTCCATTTTGAAGATCTATATTTAACGAGCTAAGCATCTTTTACAGACTTTGGTCTTGGAGTGTTTGATCAGTTTTTGTTTATTCTGTTTGGTGAGCCTGGTCTCACACAGCTTTCTCTGGGGCTTGCTAAATACAAACATCCTCAGAAAGGAGAGAGCAGTGGTTCCCCTCCCTGCCACCTCCCCAGGCCTCAAAGGAGTGTGGGGGCTGCTCTACCATTACTGCTTCTTGGCACAAAGCCCTGAAAAGGTGAACACAAGGCTTGTACATTTGTGTTTTCATGGCTGAAGGCAGTTACCCCTGTACCATTAGGTGACATTTCTTTCACTGAAGATCAAAACAAAGTGAGAAAAAAGCTTACTTAGAGTAATTCTACTCTCAGTTACATTAAGGAGTAGAGAATAAGGAGTAATTTAGTAGAGGCGCATGGGAACCTTGGAGCCTGAATTTCCAGCACTCTTCCATAGGTCAATGGAGAGCATTTGTTGAGACACTTGTTTGATAAAAACATGTAACGTACGTATATTAATGCATTCCCAATGCCATGCACAATACCTGGTACATAGGAGAGTCTTAATAAATTGTGTTGAATGATTGAATTAAGTAATCTATGTAAAATAGTTGTGGAACAAACATTGACAAGAACAATCATTAATATACTTCTGCTTATAATGTAGTCTTTTTATTTATTTTTGTTTTAAAAGCCTCAGAAATTTTGGAGGGGGGAGAGGAGAAGAAAAGCATAAAGAAAAAAATTAAAAATTCATCTCTAATTTTCCTTTTCATAGATAATCACTGTTAACATTTAGGCATATTTCTTCGAGTCTTTTTCTATGTAAATCTTTGTTCAGATATAAATTTTAATGTATTTAAAACAAGTATACAACTTGTAGAACACAAGCATATATTAAAAAATACTACATGGATTTACTAAGTTTTCTTCCCTGTTGTAGTCTTAAAACATAAAAGAAATGTGCATATATATATATACCTATATCTTATATGAGTCACCATTAGCTTAATCACATATATTTGGAGTCAGCTGTGTCAACACACACACTTCATATTATGCATATATCCCTTTTTGCTTTCAATTTTAGCAGCATTCAGTTGTGGTCTAATTAATATTAAACTAAAACAAAAGCAAAGTACAAAAGGGCAGGCAAAGAGCCTCACAATGTTTTGAAACTATTCAGCTTTCTAATTTAAATAGCATTCAGCAGTATGTGCCATTTGTCAACTCTGGCTTTCTTCGCTGAGGCTTTAATAAAAGGAAGAGAGAAGTTAGAGGCCTGTGTGTTGCCCTATGTTGGATATTTTGCTATTACAGTATATGATCGCAGCCCCTGAAATTGGCTTCTAGAGAAGCCTCCAGTCCAGAGATCTATGGTGAAGATAGCACTTGGGCCAGCAAAATATTTTAATACATTGGCATTGTATAATTGGACATTATCCTTGTTTTCCATAAGCCTTGGAAGGCTGTCCACATACTTAGAAGTTAAGGCTTTTTTTTTTTGAGTACCCTCCATCCTATCAGTATACTAGACACAATAACAGGCTTTTCTTAAGTATGATATAAAAGGATTTATATGAAGGGCACCTATTGTTCAGTTGGGATGTTTCCCCCTCCTGTTTCTTCTGCTTTCCTATCTGGCGGTACAGGAGGTACGGCCAGGAGGGGCGAGGGGAGGCTGGTATGCGCTCTCCCAGCCCTTCACCACAGACCCGGCTGCCAAAGCTGAAGCAGCCACACAGAGAGCTAAGGAAACTTTAAAAACTTAATTAAGGGAAAAAAGCAAACAAAATAATACTATAGTGGATTTACTTAGTGCTGTAGCCTTGCCAGGGAAACCACAGAGTATGCATTTATATGTTTCTTATATAAGACATATCTAATTAAAACAGGAGACGGGACAACAAGCTTTCTTCCAAGTTCATTTAAATACATGTTTATGTTGTGTGTAAATCCCTGTGGGGTAATGTAATGATGATCCAAAGGCATAAACGCAATTTGATTAGGCAACTATAGACTTTTATGAATACTTTTAGCCTTAAGTACTTAAGATTCCATCGCTATGTTATACCCCATGCAAAAGCCATCCACCCAGGCTGAGCAAGCCCCTACACCTGAAGACAATGCTTTCAAGGCTGGGCTGATTGGCCTTCACTGATGTAGGACCCTTTTTCTCCTGCCTTAGCTCTTTAATGCAAAGAATATACTTGAGCCTTGTTTTTCTCCTTTCTTTAATGATTTTAAATTGGGCTTCAATTTGGAGAAATTATAATTGTTTACAAGTCACCTAAAACATCCACATCATGCACATTTGAATAAAAGGAAGGTTAAGACGGGGGAAGCAAAATGCCACTCTCTGCTATAATACAGATTATGTTTTAGGACTGTGCTTCTCAAAGTGTGGTCTATAGTCCAGCAGCATCAGCATCAGCTGGGAGCTTGTTAGAGATGCAGGATCTCAGGCCCCACTCTGTACCAGCTGAATCTGCATCTGCATTTTAACGAGATATCCAGATGACTAGTGAGCACATTAAAGTTTGAGAAGCAGCAATTTAGGATAAAGGCCTTCTGGACAAGTCCATCCTCCCTCACCTACCTCATGCCCATCTCCTTGAGATATCATGTAGGTTCTTCATGATAGTTTTGTGACAGTTACAATGTCACTAGGCAATAGGAATTTTTCAGCTCCCTTATAATCTCATGGGACCACCATGATATGTGATCCGTTGTTGACTGAAATGTATGCAGTGCATGATTGTATTTAAATTTGGTACTTGTGAACAAAAAATTTCTTTTATATACTTAGATATGGCAAAATAGATTCTGTATAGAATGTTTATTCTGCCAGAGTTCTTGAAAAGGCTATACAATTCCATCATATCTCTGTAAGGGAAGAATACACCTGTGTCTTTTTTCTTTTTGTTAATATAGATCCTGTTTGACCTAACTTTGAAATGTGTGTTTCATTACTCGCTGCATATGTTGCGGCATTCTTACATTTTTAAGTAATCCCATCTGATTAATAACATTATCGTACTATCTAAAAGGTTATTTGGAGTTTAATTAAATAAGATAATTAAAATGAATAAAATAATTTTGTGATTTGCTCTAAAATTCTAAGCCTAATTCTAAGAACTTTGTGACGTTCGCTGATAATACTTCTAAAAAAATATTGTAACCATTCATTGTTTATTTGTTTAAACACTCTTGGTGCAGCCTTGAAAATAACATTTGAGAAGTTACTGTTTCAGAATAATGTGGTTTCAAGGACTATTGAGGCCCTACTCTACATTCCATAAATAAATAATTCTTCCTTATCATCATATCTACAGAATGGTACAGAGAGATTAAACACTAATTTTCACTTAATTTGTCAATCATACTCATTCTCAACCAGCATGAGTAATAGAAATTCAAATGACTTCACAAAACAAGTCAAAGACCAAAAAGTTCTGTTCCTGCCAGTGATCCTGAGAGTCTATCAGATACTTCAGGATTTATCTTGAATCAGTAAGCTCAGCCCAAATGTATAAAAGATTATCATTTCAAGAACAACTCTTGTTATACAAAGGCCCTCATGCTTATTTATAGTAAAGGGCTTAGGCATGAACTTTGGCTTAAGAATTTAGATAGTCCAGTGACATCAGCAAGATAGCAGAATGGGAGCTTTCTGCTGTCACCTCCCCGTAGAAGCACCAACTTTGATAACTGCTCACAAATGAGACTGCCTTCGTAGGAGTCCTAGAGTCCAGCAAGAAGTTCCAGCACACTGCTAGAGCAAAAAGTATGAGAATAGACATAAATAAGAGAGGAAGAACAGTTTCACTTTACTCACATCACCACTCCTCCAAGGTGGCACAGCTCAGTGCCAAGAGAGACCTCCTTGGCCAATGATTTCTTCCACAGGGGACAGTGAGAGTGTATTGACTCACTTTATTTGCACTGGTCTGGAACTGAACTTGCAATGTCTCTGGGGTATGTTTATAATGTGAGGCGATGGATACATTAATTAGCTTGATTGTGATAATCATTTCACAATCTCTCTCTCTCTCTCTCTCTCTAAAGACATCACATTGTACATCTTAAATATGTACAATTTTTATTTGTCAATAAAATACCTCGAAAAATAACCTGAAAAAACAAAATAAAAAGAATTTTGATAGTCTGGTCACATCGTTATTTCAGTTAAGTTAAATTTAGTATACGTAACAGTAATGTTATGTTCTAAAGTGAGAAGTAAGTTAAAAAACTTATTTCTTAAAACAGTGAGTGCAGTTTGCACTATCATTTACATCATTGTCATCATCATCATCCTCATTAACTCTAATCATCACTTTCTATGTGCCAGGAACTAACTAGTCTAAATGCTTTTTACGTATTAAATCGTGAAATTGCAAAGAAGTTTTTGAGGGACATATTACCTATATATTTACTTACTTTTGCTTTCTGTAGGTCAAATGATAATGGCATTATGAAGTTGAAATCTTTGTCTGAATTATTATTATAATTTTTTCTTTAATTTTAAGATTGTCAGGTACGATATGATAAAAACATGGGTCATGCCTTTGATTGCAATGTGACTTTATATCCATTTTTATATCCTGGGGGCACAGATTTTACCCTGAGGACAATGGGAAAGCTTTGGAAGCCTTTGAGCTGTGGGGGACATCTGAGTGGGGTCATGTTTCAAAAAGACTAATTTGAACATGTTATGTCCTATTAATTGGAGGCAGAAAAAAAACTAATGAAAGGAAACCCAATTAGAAGACTATTGCAATCCTTTAAGCAAGGGATACAAAGTCTAGGCAGGTGGGGCAATGACAAGGAAAAAAAGTGACTGATTAGCAAAATAAGTCTCCACAAGTATTCCTCAATAACGAGATATAGGAAGAGAAGGAAAGATGTCACAGGTGCCACCCAAGTTTTGAGTCTGGGTAAGTTGAAGAGTGGCGGAGAGAGAAAGGCCTCCGGAGAAAACTGATTAGTTTACTTTGCGACAGGGACTCTGAAGGGATGACAAGTTATCGAATTTGGACTTATCCCGTGGTTATAAAGAGAGGGAGGCTGAAACTATATAGAGGTCAGATTGTGTGTGAGACTTGGAAAGGGTTTCCTGGCGGTTTTCCAGGTAAGGGTCCAGTGAGGGCCTCTGGCGTGGTTAGACTGGGCCTGACCAGGTGGGGGCAGCAGAGTTTCAGCACTGGCAGGGAGTTACTCTTCGGATTGAGATTGTGGATGTGTTTACATTTTGGGGGCTGGAAGAAGAGCTACAGCCAGTGAAAGAGACAGGGGCAGTGGGACTCTGCAGGTGGGATCACCTGGACAGCACAAATGTATGGAAGCCATAGATGCAAAGGTTTCTAGAAAGTCAGGAGAGGGGGGTAGATGTGTAAACAGAAGTGACTAGTGACTTTGAAGAAAGTGATTGTAGAGTAATAGTGAGGCCAACACCGGATTTAAAGGGATTGAATGGGGAATGGGGATGGAGAAAGTGGGAATATATATTTCCAAGTCTGCCAATGAAAAGAAGCAGAGTAATAGGATGGTAGTTTAATGGGGAGGCAGAATAGGTGGAGAGATTTTCTTTTTAACCTGAAGTATTCTTGTGAGTATGAATGAGCTCAATGGAATAATATCATAAAGAAAATAATTGAAGATGCCAGTGAGAGGAAAAGACAAGGGGATAATTATGAATACACTACTCAGATGATATCCTGTTGGAATACAATCAATAGTATTAGTGGAAGATTTGGGTTGGAGGAGAGTAGAAAAAAGATGCAGATAACAGAGATTTTATGGATTTTTATTAAGAGTGCCAACATTGTACCATAGGCCCTCTGTATTTGTGGTTTTACATTGTGGAGTTAACTAATGGCTGATTGAAAATATTCCAAAACATAATTTGTGTCTGTACTGTATATGTATAGACTTTTTTTTGTCATTATTTCCCAAATAATACAATATAGCAACTATTTACATAGTATTTACATTGTATTAGGTATTATACATAATGTAGAGATAATTTAAAGTATATGGGAGGATGTGCAAAGGTTACATGCAAATCCTACACCGTTTTATATCAAGACTTGAGCATCTACAGATTTGGATGTCTGTGGGGGTCCTGGACCCAATTCCCCACAGACACTGAAAGAGGGCTGTTTAAGTAATCTGTGTTCCAAGTGTTCATTACTTATTTGGAAAGCTTAAGTTATTTCCCCAGAGAAACGTGGTATTGCGGATGTGGCATGTGGGAAGATTTTGGGGTGAGCTCCTCAGATCCTTAAGTTATAATCACCCCCTGCTTTATAAATATGGATATAACTCAAAGTTATGTTTTTGTTGTTTTTACTTTACATTCTATTCCTTGGAGACAAGTTTCACTTTTATGGCTTAAAATATTGTTAACTATATAAAAATCTTTTTCTCCATTTTTGCAAAGACTCTTTAGTATCAAAAAGACTGAACATTTAGTAACTAGATTTTAACACAGCGTCTTAATATCTTGGGTATTTTTCCCGAAACACAAGTGTCTTCTGGATGGGAATTAGACCATGCATTCTGAATCCTGGCCGCACATTAGAATCACCTTGGGGGAGCTTCTAAGTGATATCAATGCGTCAGTCCCACCCTTGGGGGTTTGAGTTGAGGCCTAATTTAAGTGGCTTGGAGTGAGGCCTAAGAATCAGTGTTTTTTCCTAGTTTTCCAGGTGATTGTAATATACAGCAAAAGTTGAGAACCATTGACTTAGACCATTAAGGAATTGCACTGACACTGTTAGGCAACTTTTCAGTGCATCATTTAGTGTATGCTGCCCCTTCAAACACGTGACTAAAATAAAAAGCATTTCCACAAGCAGTTTTCCCTCCTGCCTTTTCTTTGTTAATTGCGCCTCCATAAAGAAAAACTTGGAGCCGTCTTAGATTCAGCTTTTTTTTTCCTTTCCCATATCCAGTTAGTTCTTAAATCCAATGTCCTTCATAGTCTCATGCCTGTGTTCCCAGAGCTCTGCTTACCTCCAGGTAGATCATCAACCACCGGCAATTTCCTGCTCTTTTTTGACTCAAGCATAGGCAGTTGAGTTAATCATATTCTTTAGTGCATGGCATGTTGTCGCCATCGGTTCATGTGAGGCCTTCTCTTTGTTTGAATGAAGGTATGTATTCATTTATTCTTTCAATAGTTTATTTTGCACACGACTGCAGGTTATTCTTTTTGAACAACTGCTTTCACCATTTCATCCTGGTTCGAAACTTTCATTAACTCCTCATTTTTTACCTTGTATGTGGTGAACTGCTTTGTGTGCCATTTACGGCTCCCCATAATCTAAACCTATTCAATTTAGGAAGTCGCTTAACTTCTCTGGCTCGAGTTTCACCATCTGTAAAATAATATATATATGATTCTTTTGGGAGCATCCATAACCCCAAAAGGCACAATCCCAAATGCTGTAATTTCAATTGCTGAAACTCAGAAAGATCAAAATCTCTAACATCTAAAATCCCCAAAATCACAATCCTGAAAGATTAAAATCTCAAAATATAATTGTGGAAAAATAATTTTAAAAATTCTTTAAAGCATATTTATTTACATTTTTAAAAGGGAATTTATCAGAGAAACTCGCAAAAACATGACAGAACACTAAGCTATGTTATACAATAAAATAGGCCAGGGGTGGGGAAACTTTTAATTGTTGGAAGGCCTCATTAATTTAGCTATAATCAAATAGGGCTGCATTCAAGAAACTTCAATTAGATATACTTAAAAATGTACATTATTTTGTAAAAATCTAACATGTACTTAATAATTTCAAAAAATGAAAATTGTTCGTTAATTTTAAAGTTAACTAACCTTTGAATGACTTTTTTGTGTCTGCTTTTTGTTGGAAAGTATTTGAATATTTGGTTGCAGCATTAAGGTCTACAGTTTCAGTTGATCCTCTAGATGGGTATCACTCATTTGTGACCTTAAGGGTGTCTTGATTTGGGTTAGGTAGGAGAATGTAGATTTGCAGCAATAAATGGTTGAAAAGCAAGAAAGTATTTTTTGGGCATGTTGCTGAAGGCTTGGGTATTCTACTGCATTTTCCTGTATTTCAATAGACTCTTTCTTAGCATCAAACAATGACTTTAAAATGTCATCTACTGAGAGCTCAATCAATTCATCTGTATTTCTTTAGGTACCTTGGTGACATCATCTAGGTGAAGCCGAAATGCTAATTTGAGTGTGATGTCATGATTCTCTAAGTCAGTGAACCTTTCATTGTATTCTCCAATTAATAGATCTATAACAGCTGCATAGTCTTTAAATGATTTACATATATCATCCTGCTTATCAATGACCTTTACTAACTGGGGAAAAGGTTCATTCGAAATTTCCTTTTGAAGAAGTGTTTTGAAAAGAGATAGCTTTTTTTGAAATGCTTGGATTTTTTTGCCACATATCATATACAGGCTTAGTTTTAATCTTACAAAAAATATTTAAGTCATTTTGATTTGACATGATACCATACAGAAATGCTGCATTCCTATAGAAATCTTCTTTTAATAGTTAACATTGCTGATTCTGTTCTTCATAAAATTTAACTATCTGTTCTCACAGAGATAAAGTTTTGGCTAACACCTGTCCCTATGATAGCCAACACACTTTAGAATGTTATGGCAAATCCACATTGAATAGCTCATAGTTTAGCATGTTATGAAACTGATAATGCCATGTTGCAGTTGCACAAAAATGGTTAACAATACTTATAACTTGCTGCAAAGTGTCACTTAAAATAATAGCTTTAGCACAGAGATTTTGCTGATGTAAGATACAATGAAAAGAAATGAAAGCATCTGGATCTGTTAGTACTTTTTTTATTTGTGCAATAAACCCTTCATGTTTTCCTGTCATGGAAGGTTCACCGTCTGTACATACACTCACTAAATTTACCAAATTCAGTCCAACTTCATGACATTTATCTTGAAAGTTGTTGAAGATATCTACTCCTTGTGTTCTGTTCACAAGAGTGCCCAAACTGGCCAGGTGCAGTGGCTCATGCCTATAATCCTAGCACTCTGGGAGGCCGAGGCGGCAGGATCGCTTGAGCTCGGGAGTTCAAGACCAGCCTGAGCAAAAGCAAGACCCTGTCTCTACTAAAAACAGAAAAATTAGCCTGTGTGGTGGTGTGTGCCTATAGTCCCAGCTACTCGGGAGGCTGAGGCAGGAGGGTCGCTTGAGCCCAGGCACTCTGGCCCCTGGGTACAGAGTAAGACGCTGTCTCAAAAAAGAAAAAAAAAATTCACATTTCAAATAAAAATGTCTGAAGAATTCCTTCTGTCTTACATTTTTCACCTTTGCACATGGAGGTACCCAACTTTAGGACTCCAGAGTAAGATGGGAAATGAGGGACTATTTCTGGTGTTGTTTGAGGGAGCTACAGGTGGTTACCACAGTTAAATCAGATTTGTTTCTCTCTCTGGGCCACTAAGAATGTGAAGGTTATTTGGGTCAAAGATGTATCTTGTCCCAGACTTTTCAGTAATTCAATAATTTAGAATTTAAGTTTGAATAACCATAAATTCAAAACTGAGCCACGTATGCAACTGAATCCAAGTTTGCGAATGTGTTGTTTCCTTATCTAATGACATAAAGCAGTTTCCAAATCTTTCAACACCAGCCTCTCCCACTCCCCAATCCTTTCTCACTTCTGTTGTACAGAAAAGTTATTTAACATTTGCAAGATGGATTTATTTTCCACATTTTAATACATTAATTTTAATGCAAAGCAGCAATTCAGTATGCTCTGTGCAGGTGTTCCCTTTTTCCTTTACTTTTCCTTATTCACCATTTCTTTTTATCTTTTTTTGGCCTCAAAACTCCGTTTTTCCAAAACCTTAGTTAGCTGCCTCTACCATTTCTGCTTATGTGGGAGGCAGTCCATATAAGCACCACACCAAATAGTGCAATTTCTGTGTTGATCTTCCTCATGGGTATATGTACTTATTATATTTTGTGTGCTCTTAGAGGCCTAAGTGATATGTTGCACATATTATTTTGATGTATTTCCCTTTTCTTAAAAATATTTTCAAAGCAATTATTTCAGGGTAGATACATGTCCTCTTTCACCGTATAAAAAATTTTGGAGGGAATCTGGAAGAAGTCATAATTATAGATTAGTGAAACTGAAAGGTACTGAGAATTACCTAATCCAGCTGACTTGACACATGAGAAAGTCCAAGCACAGAGTGATTAAGTGGCTTGCTGAATAACATAGAAGAGAAAGAAATACATGGGAGAAGAATACAGAAAAGGCCTGCATGAAGTATAATGATCTGGATTAGTAGCCAGGAACATAACTCAGATTTTTATTTTCAGTTCATAGCTATTTTGACCACAAGAGGAAAACTGGTCAGCCTACATTGGAAGGTCAAGGGAACAGAAAAAGTTTTGTCCTTAAAACATAGCTAACTTTCCAGCCTGTTGTAAAAAAAAATCATAATAAACATTATCTGTTATTATTCTCACTGTTATTGCTTGAGTTCTCTCCTCAAGGCCTAACCACACACTATGTCTTGGCTTCTCTCTCAACCATCATCTGCCATTTCTGAGCATTGATTTCCCAGTGCTCTGTGGACCTTTTCTGCTCTCTTTAGGCTCAATTAATTTTTTTATTATTATTTTTTATTAATTCGCTGGCAGAATGTTTTCCCACATTTTTATAAGAGCTTTGGCTCTGAAAGAAGTATTTATTATACATGTACTTTAACCCCAAAGGAAATCAGAAAAAAAGTAAACTGGAACAAGAAATTAATTTTCAATTTACAGGGACATTAACAGATGAAGTACGGTTAGAAAAAATTTCCTGAAGTAAAATAACCACGCTGCCATTCAATCCTTGCCATTAATTGTGGTTTGTCACAATACCAAATTAAATCTGTTTAAAACAAAGTTCTGTTTTTTTAAACAAATATTTTTCCTAAATTTAAGCAAAGGGAAAAACTCCTTTCAAGGCAATAAATATTGGAGTGCTTATTATTTGTAAGGCACTGTGGTGGACCCTGAAAAGGATCGAGTAAGTCCCTGTGTGTGTCTTCTTTGTCTTTCAGACTCTTTGCCTGGACAGAAGTCTGAGGTCTGTGAGAGAATCACTCAAATTCCCACACTCTTGCCTCTTCATCACAGGCAGGAATATGAGGCATAGGTTATTAAGTATGAAATGTCTGATTTTCTTAAGTACTAAGTTTGACAGTTGATATCTCTGACATTTCACTTTGACATTTCTGGTTTTATTTTTATTGTGAAGGTACATCCTCCATCTTGCAAACACATGTTTTGGCTTGTGATTATCTTTCAAATTTTTTTTTAGAGTAATTTTTGTGAAACCATGTATAGGTCAAAAATTTGTGTTATTTTTCAGATATGAGTTCTGTCATTGAACCAATGTTGCACAGGCAGCTCAAAATATCAATGAAGTGTTTGGGAAGAATGTGGCTAATGAATGCACAGTATATCGATTGTTCGAGAGGTTCTGTTCTAGTGATTTTAATCTTGAAAACGAGCCCTGGGGGCAACCTGAGACCAAGGTGGATAATGATGAGCTGAAAGCTGTAGTGGAAGTGAATACATCTCAATCTACTCGTGAAGTAGCAGCAAGGTTTGATGTTACTATTCCAGCAATATTGGACCATTTGAAACAATCAGCAAGGTAAAGAAGCTGGATAGATGGGTTCTGCATGAATTAAATAAGCATCAGAAGAGAAATCGTCTCTAAGCTTGCCTTTCTTTGCTGTCACCACATAAAGGCGAACCATTTCTACAGTGTATTGTTACATGTGATGAAAACCTGATTCTTTTTGACAATCACAAGTGTTTGGCATAATGGTTGGATAAAGATGAAGAGCCAAAACACAGTCCAAAACTGAATATTCAACAAAAACAGTTAACGGTGTCGTTTGGTGGTCTGGCGCTGGTATTATCCACTACAGCTTCATGAAAACTGGTCAATTGATTACAGTGGATGTCTGCTGCAACCAATTGGACAAAATGATGAGGATGCTTTTGATTAAGCAGCCAAGACTGGTCAAATAGAGACAGGTCAATCCTCTTGCAAGACAACACTTGACCACAGGTCGCACAAAAAACTCTGCTCAAACTACAGAAGCTGGACTTGGAAACTGTCTGTCATCCACCATATTCTCCAGACCTCGAACCCATTGACTACTACTTCTTCCAGGCTTTGGACCACTTCTTGCAAGGAAGAATATTCAATTCTAAACTAGCCGTGGAAAACGCCTTTGGCAATTTCATTGCCACTTGCTCTCCAGGCTTCTTTGTTGCTGGCATAACCAAGCTACTGTTAAGATGGCAAAAATGTGTCGATAGTTTAGGCGCATACTTTGATTAATTGTACTGTTTCTTGTTTGAGATACAATAAATCACACTTTTGATTCAAAATCGGATATTTCATATTTAATGACCTAATACTTGACACTGTTAATAAGTTTCACACACTAATTCAACAAATATTTATTGAGTACTTACAACAAGTCTAATGGAGGTCATTGATACATCAGTGAAAAAAATCACAAAATCCCTGCTGCCATGGAATATATATTCCGGTGGGGAAAACAAAGAATAAACAAATATTAATAAATAAGCTATTAATATGTAAGTGCTACTGAGAAAATAATGCAGAGGAGGGGCATAGGGAGTTCTTGGCCTGGTGATGCTGAAATTTTAAGTAGAATTTCGAATAGGGTTGCCAGGAAGGATATCATTTGAAGGGGACCCAAAGTAATGAGCCGAGTTAAATAAAAGTGTTAGCCAAGAAGATATATGCGACAGAGCTTTACAAGCAGAGGGAACAGCAAGTGCCAAGACCCTCACTTGGGGGTGTGTGCCTGGCCTTTTCAAAGATGAACTAAGAGCTAGAAGGTCAGCATGGCTGGAACTGGCCAACTAGCAAGAAAGTAGTAAGAGAAAATTTAGAGCTTTAAGGGCTAGGGAGACTTTGGGTTTCACTCTGATGAAAAGTCCTGTAAGAGTTTATTGAGCAGAGGAATGACATGATCCGACTTACAGCTTAGCTTGTTAAAAGAAAAACTTTAGACAGATTAAATTTAGCAGAGTTTATTTGAGCAAAGAATGATTCACAAATCAGGCAGCACTCAGAACCAGAAGAGGTTCTGAGAGCTCCATCTAGCAACCTGGGCAGGCGGTATTTATAGACAGAAAAAAGAAGTGCACTATAGAGATAGCTTGATTGGTTATAGGTCGGTGTTTGCCTTATTTGGGCAAAATGTGATAAGTCATTTGCCTTATTATGGACATGATCTAATCAGTGGCAGCCTGTGATTGGCTGAAGCTCAAGCACTATAATTTTTGTGGGTTTTTTTCCCCTCTCCCTCTCAACCCCAGCTACTATGATTAGCTGAGACTCAGCTACTTGTTTCAAATATATACTCTTAGGTTTGGGTTCCTACACAGGAACTCCAAGTATGGAGGCTTTAGGCCAAATTTAATTTAACTTAAGTTGGATCATGACCAAAGTCGGTCATGACCAGAAGCAGGAACACAGACAAGGAAGCTAACACAATATCCAATAGAGAGAGGTGATTATGATAGAGTATGTGGTGTGAAATGGTTGATTTCCGCATACATTTTGTTGGCGGAACCATCAAGATTTGCTTAAGTACCAAAGCTGTGATTGGAGAAAAAGAACCAGGACAAGGAGCTGCTCGCTTGGGAAACCAGTTACATTCTCAGTTTTAGCTTTGAAAAAGAGCTTTGTCGAGATTTGTTTTCATACCAGTCTATTTAATCAGAATCTTGAGGATCGTGGCCCTGGAAACAATTGTGATTCTTCGGCAGCCACTTGACTTGGGCTAAGGAAGTCCGCAGGATGGGGGCTCACCGGTTAAACGGAAAAGCTCGTGCCTTCAAGGTACAATCGGGAGTACAGCACTGTGCAGTGTGGATTGGTGAGCTAGTGGATGGTGAGATTACTCTGATCCCTCACACAGAATGCAGGAATACTCTTAAGATGCCTCAAGTGGGTTGGGTTAACCACGGAAGACTTCCTGCAGGAGCCCGATTTTGATGAAGGCTTTCTTAGGCCTTCAATAGGAGGGAAGGGACGAAGATGAACGGAAAAGACGGTAGGCTGGGGCTGAGAGGTGTCAACAACCCACGTCAAACTTCTGGTTAGCGACCTCTCTCCCAGGACGCAGTCCGGAAGCCACGACCAAGCGCAGGCGTGACGCCACGAAGACCACGCCCCTCCCGGAAAAGGACCGGCCCGTTTTCCGCCCACAGCCGAGTTTGAGTTTCCGGAAGTACCTGATTTCAGAGAGGACCAAACCGGATAGAGATTGCGCGCCCTGTTCCGCCCGCTTTCCGGTTCACCAATGCGTGACTTCTCGGTGGGGCGGGGACGCGCAGTCCCTTTGCGCAGGCGCAGTCGGCGGTCCACGCGCGGCGCAATGCCGGGGCGGCACGTTTCCCGAGTCCGGGCCTTGTATAGGCTCATCTTGCAGCTGCACCGGGTTCTGCCCCCGGACCTCAAAGCCCTGGGCGACCAGTACGTGAAGGATGAATTTAGGAGACATAAGGCCGTTGGTTCTGACGAGGCCCAGCGTTTCTTGCAGGAATGGGAGGCAAGTGACGCCCCCTTTTCTTTGCCGCACACCTTTGGGGACCCTCGGTGTCCTGGTTTGCCCTTTCAGAGACCACCTATCCCTGCTCGTCCCCAGTACCCCATGCAGGATCAAACAGAGCGGCAGCCTGTTGCGTTTTAATTAAACAGCGTAAAGCTGTTTAGACAACACTTTCCAAAGTTACTTCCTGAGACCCCTGATTTCTCCCACGGGTTTTTCGCTGGAGCAAATCCCGTTGCTCAGCGTCTCCAATTCAGCTCAACTTTTTGAGGGCCTGCAGATGCAGGTGCTGGAGGGGTGAGGGTGGGAGGTCACAAAATTGAATCAATCACCACGAAGTGCTCAAAGACCTCAGCGGCTTTTTGTCCCCTTCAGTGCCTTTGCACTTAACAATATTAATAAATGCCCTTTCACTTAGTTTTTAGACTTAGAGATTTGTTTCCATAATTTTTTATTATTTCTTGAATCTCAGCGCTCTTGGTTGGGTTTTTAGTAATTGTATCACTTGACTGAGAGAGAAATCAGGTAACATGAAAAAGACTGTTGGCGATTACGAGTGTTGAAGGAGAAAAATGCTGGTCGGATTTAAGTTTGGCGAAAGTTGATTTCTCCTAAGTCTCAAGTATTGTTACTTTGTTATATTGCCCTGCACCATTGCACTAAATCTTAAGCAGACACATGGATTAGGGATAAATTGTTTGACTTTTTTTTTTTTTTTTTGAGTTAAGGAAACAAAGATATTCAGAGTTTTTCGGGGGGCGGGAGCCCTTGCAGGATTGTTCATAGTTCTGACTTGCAAATATCAAGAAATAAATTGGGAGATTAGAGCGACTTCTCAGGTATTTGAAAGCATGAAGTAGTGTTGGTATGAAAA
Organism: Indri indri; assembly: GCA_004363605.1. Lineage (NCBI taxonomy): Eukaryota > Metazoa > Chordata > Mammalia > Primates > Indriidae > Indri > Indri indri. The sequence goes on from RJWJ010009538.1 coordinate 37,095, forward strand.
TAGAGGTAAGCGACACTTTCAGCCTAAAAAGTTGATGGCTGAAGAGGCGATGACTGAAGACTGCTTTTGAAAAATCCTAAAGGTTATGGTTAGGGTGAACAAAGAAAATTTTCACTTAATTCTGGAATTCTTGTTTGTAGAATCGTTGAAGCTTTAAAGAGGGGCATTTAGAAAAATGGTGAAATTTAGAACTTTCTTGAAAGTCATGGTGTATTTGATGTAATTTGCTTGCCTGGAGCCAGAGAAGTTGACTCTTTTTAAATGCACACCTTCTTTGAATAAAGTAATTTGGTCAGGGAGCCAGAAGAACTGGATTCAAATTCAGGTTTCACATTTATTGAGTGTCGGATTAATTTTTCTAGCCTTATTTTCTCATCTGTAAAATAATAACAGTGTTTACAATATGCATCTCAAAATTAATGTGTGTAAATATATTTAAAAGCACTTTCTATATTGTTAATTGCTGTGAAGCTACTGTATTAAGGTGTTTCAGTGACATCTTTTAAGTTAGGTCAGTTCGTGGCCAGACAGGAAGGAGAGTGTAGGTCTGTGCTGGGAAGAAATTAAGCTGCTTTGAGAAGTCCTAAAGTGAAAGAACTGGAAGCCTTTTAGGGAAAAAGTAAGAAAGAATAGAAACTCAGAATAAATTGATAGTGAGCTGAAGGAGGAGAGAGGGTATAAAAAAAAAACTAGGTAAATAAAAAATGTGTTAATCAACCTAGTAGGCTTGGTAACAGGGATTTAGCTTTTAAAAACTTTTGGAATAATTTTAGACTTACAGAAGAGTTACAGAGACAGTACAGAGTTCCCATACATCCCACACCCTGTTTCCCTTTATGTTAATATCTTACATAACCAGGGTACAATGATCAAAACTAAGAAATTATCATTGCTGCAATACTGTTAACTACAGGCTTTATTCACGTTTTGCCAGTATTTTCACCAGTGTCTTTATTCTGTTCTAGGATACAATTTGGATCCTACAATGCATTTAGTCTTTCTCCTTTATCTTTAGTCTGTGACAATTTCTTAGTCTTTCCTATCTTTTGTGACTTTGACACCTTTTTGAAAAGTGCTGGTCTGTTGCTTTGTGGAATAGATCTCAATTTGGGTTTGTCTGATGTTTGTTCATGATTAGATTGATGGTACACGTTATTGAGAAGAATACCACAGGTGTGAATTATTACCCTTCTCAATACCTCATATCAGAGGGTACATGATATTAACATGACTTCTTATCATTGGTGATAACTGATCTCTTAGTTAAGGTGGTATCTGCCAGGTGTCTCTATTGTAAAGTTACTGTTTTCCCTTTTGAAATTAATACATAATTTGTGGCAGGTATTCTGAGGCAATGCAGATAGCCTGTTTCTCCTTAAGCTTTGCCAACCAATGCTAATCTTAGCATTGATGGATTTTTCCATTGTGTTCCAGTGATGATTTTCTATTTCTCTTACTCCTAAATTTATTAATTGAAATGCTTCTGTAGGGAATAGTTGTCCCTTCTTCTCCATTGTTGATCTAACATTTTTACTCATTTTTTGGAATGAAGGAAAAGAGTATTCCATGGGGCTAGAACCCTGTAGTTAATATACTGGCAGCTTGGTAAAGATAAATTTAAACCTGGTGAGCTAACTATTTGAATAAAATAATAATTCTCACAGTTTCAAGGCAGCTCAATCTAAGCCTGGGATTTAGAAGAGGTAGGATGGATCCTATCAAGAAAGGTAGTTGCTCTTCCTAAGAGTGGAGCTAGCGAAGATGCTAATGATTTGGAGGCAAGAAAAATCTTGCTAGGGCAGTTTTCACAAGAGAGCAATATATTAATACTTCAGCCTTCCAAGTCTCTTTTCTCCACACATGTTCTTCAGAACACCTAATTTATGATTATATTATACTAGATGCCACTAGATAAGGCATGGATTTATGTTTTTGTTGTTTTTCCATTCGTGGTGATTACAAACTTGGCATATGTTATCAGACTATTACTACCTTAATGCTTATATTTACATCAGGCTAATTGAGAGTAACACAATTGTGGACTTTTAACTTAATAAGCTATGTAGAATTTAGTTTCTGGGATTCCCTCACACACTTCTAAAATTAAGTATGGACTTGAATGGATTCTTAATTTGTTTTACATCAATGGGCAAAGTTGGGTGCAACTGGAGAAAAGAAAGGGAAAAGGATCGAGAATGCTAGAGGACTATATTAGGAAGAGTATTTTCTAATTCCTTTCATTTGTGATCATGCAAAACTGGTAAATAGTAGAGAGAGTTCAGCTGGGGAAGTTTCTGTTAAAGGACCAATTGAAGGAAGGTGGAAGGAAAGTATTTCATTTCATCCAAGGATAAAAATATAAATGCATAGCTACAGCATAAATAGTGAATTTATATAATTTCTTACCATAAGAAAAAAATAAAAGTTCGGAGAGAGTTGTTGGGACTCTAATAAGGGAGCAGTTTCGATAACTGCTTTATAAAATATCCATTGCAATCTCATAAGTCATTTAGGAGGAAACTATTAGAAGTGAAATTGGAACTGGGTGGATTAGGGATCTTACTATGGCATTTTTAAAGTTTTCACAATGCTCATGTTTGAAGAATAGCTGAGTTAAGTAGTGCTTTCCACTTTTCTCTCTGTACCTACCACATATTTTCTAGGAAATCAGAATAAGCATTGAAGATTAAATAGGTAAAACATGTTAGAGAATATAAGACAAAGAGCAAAAAACACTGTGCTCTCAGGTGTTACTTTGAAGAGACTTATTGATCATATGTTTAATTTTCCCTTTTCTGTCCCATTTATGTCAGTTCCTTCTTGCCTGGCTTCTGTTGTTTTTCCTTAGTAGCTGCTTTGTTCTGTGTCTGTTGGGGGATGTTTTATTTATGTGTTAGTTTTGTTTCTAGAAAAAAGCAAAAAGGCATAAACATTTTATAAATTTGATCATTTACTATTGCCAGAAAATATGCTAGACATTGTTGGGACACAAAAATGAATAATAAATGTATTTTACTTGCACAGTGTTTAAAGTTTAGTAAAATAGGCAATGTAATATAGCATGAAAGAGTGTCTGTTAAATGCTATGAGATCAAAGAGGAGTGGAAGAAGTTAAAAGCCACATAAAATGGTTGAGCTGAGTGAGTCTTGAGCTAGTAGTCAGGAAAAAAACTTTCTAGAAAGAGGGAATAACATGTGAAGGGGCATTGAGGTAAGAAACAGTATGACTTTTTCCACAAACTACAGCGGTGTGTTAGGAATTTAGCGTCTTATGTGGAAGATTAGGAAGAGAGAAAGCTAAAGAGATGGCAAGAGACAGGATATTCTGCCGAAGATTTTAAGTTTTTATTTTGAATCACTGAAAGATTTTAAGCAGTGATGGAAATGATTCAAATTGTAGTCTAGAAAGATTACTTTAGCAGCCATATAGAAGAATAATTGAGGAAAAAGCCAGATTGAAGGTAGGAAGAGCTATCAGGAGATTGGTGTAGTAATCCCAAATATGTATATGCCAAGACAGGTGTTGAGAATGGAGAGTATGGATTTATATGTTATCTTTTTTTTTTTTTTTTTTTAAGGTAGATTGGGTCTTGACTTGGTGACTGATACAGTATTCATTGGGGTGGGGATGGGGACAGAATGGGTAACTCTCAGGTTTTGGAACGTTACCGATAACCAGAATAGATATATAGGAGGAACAGGTGGGGAATGAGTTCAGTTTGGTATGCTTTATGCTAAAAATTCTGGTCAACAGTTAAGTGAAGATGTTTTGAAGTATGTATTGGTCTGATACTCAGGAGACAGATTGTGGCTAGAGATAGAGATTTGGAAATCATTAACTGTAGTTGCTAGTCTCAAGGGGTGGATGAAAGTGCCCAGGTTGGATACAGCATATGGGAAGGTGGTCAAAGATAGAATACTAACGTTTGGGAGTTAAGAGAAGGAAGGTAATAGTATTGTGCTGGAACTCTTCTATTCTTTTCATCTGTGTTTAGTTGTTCATAGCTACTTCTGCAAAGAACATACTTTTTTCCTTCTCGATTATGTTTAATTCTTTAGACTTGTGTGATAGTCTTGATATCATAATAAAAACATTTGCTTTTTTGTTTTATTGCATTTGTTAGGAGGAAATGCTTCAGATTTCATGTAGCCATACATTTGTAGCTCACATGGGATATCTTTTTCTTATTTATGACTTTGAAGTGGATTATCAGAGAAAAATGTATGATTAAGTGGCATGTCACCTATACTTAGAATTTTCTTAACTTAGTATAATTGGGATTGGATGGGTATTTTGCTAGATTTTATAATTACACATTTCTTTTATCTAATTTGGGGACCTCATTTTGTTGCTTTTGAACATCCTGATTTATAGTTTGTATTTTAGCTTGTGGGAGAAAAGGAATGAATTACTTCTCTGTTTAGTAAATGGATTGTATGTGTGGGGGATACATGTACCAAGTATGAGTGGGTCACTTGGGTACCTCTCAGTTATATTGTTTATTCTGCATGTTACTCAATGTAGCTTTTTTGGTGATAGTTTATGGTGACACATCACACGTATGTGTTTTTTATATCAAACTTTACCTTTTAAAAATATTTAGCAATATTGTAGTCCTTAACTAATAGTTTAAAAAGGGATACAAGAAAAGATATGAAACAGTATGTCCTTGCAACATAAAATGTTTTCTTTTTTCCACGTCTGAAGCTTTTGGATTCTTAGTGAGGTTTTTAAGATAGTTATTGTTTACGAATATTTAGTTTTTATTGGTGTCATAACTGCTTATATGATAAAGTAACTAAAGTTGCATATATTATTGACTTTACAGTACGTCATTGGAAAATAGAAGTGTGTTTTATTTAAGTGATTCAAAATTTGTTTAAATTTACAGATTTAAAATAATGGTAATAGCATAATAATATGCTAGTGGTCATGGTTCTGAAACAGTTGTGTGTGTATAGATAACATGTTAGACATTTGAAATAAGATTTTGTACAGAATTTAAGGAGAATAAAGGATTATATGTGTGCTATTAATTTTACTTGTTTTACTTACTATTTTATGAAATATTTGTAGTTTATTGTTGCTTAGTAAGAACATTAGATGCTTCTGAAGTTTTACGTAGGGAGTCGATCTGAATTCACTCAGAGAGCTCCTGATTCCTTTGTTAAATAAACCCTTTTTTTCAGTTGATACACTTCAACTTTTTTTCTTAAATCAAAGTAATATATGCATATGGTTAAAATTAATGAGTATAGGAGGGCTTATAATAAAGATTAATATATACTTTTCTGCTCTTTAATTTATCTTTTCTGGCTCTTCTGGGGACATTTTTTGTTTTATTTTGGTCTCTTTCATGTTTCAAATGTCTTGTGAATTTTGGTTACCTGTCCATATTTACGAAGAAAGCAATAAGAAACTGAGAACTCTGCATATAGGTAGGCTTGTTAATTGGGAAATTACCTTTAGGGTTAGGGTTTCAATTAATCTTGCTCGTATTTGCTTCCCACTCCTGATTTCTTACCTACGTGGAGTTGAGTTCAGTTGGTTCTGGCGGTTTGGCTTTCTCTTTAGCTGTGTTCTCCTCTGTGCTCTGTTTGTGGCTTCCTTTGTCTCCTCTGCTTCACGGGTTACTCTCCTGCACTGTTTTCCATTTTCAGAAAATTGTTGAAATCGCTTGGATGCCAGTAGCTCCATTCTTGTTCTCTTAGTCGTAATGAATTACTCCTTTTAAAAATTCCTTTACTACCGGTTCAGTAGGATTTTGGAAAGGAGAAAATAAGGAATAAGCTCTTATAATATGTCCAGTCTGCCATCTTTACCTAGAAACCCTCAATTCTTTCATTTTAAAGATGAAGAAACTAAGGCCTATAGAAGTAAAATGACTTATTTGATATCACACAGCTAGACAGGATAAAAATCTTGTGTTCTTACCTCATGAGAGTCTAGTTCGAATTAATTTTTCCAAAAAAACTATTTAACTTTTGTACTGTAAAATGGTTACAGATTTTTTTTTCTTTGAATGTTGCTTGTTTGCCTGCTACAATTTGTTTGATGATTCTTTTTTTATATTTTTCCTGAGGGAAAGAGAAGCTTCTTAATCACCTTTTTATCTTCTATACCTCCAGCATAATGTCCTATAAGCAAATGTTTAAATATTGTTTAAATAATTTATTTTTATGTTAGCCTGAGTTGTTAATTGCCTAACATTTCTGGCTCAAAGACGTTTTTTAGTAATGAGAGTGGAATGCCGGGATATAAATGTTATTAATCTTTCATATTAATCAGGCAAAAATACAGTGTGTATTTGTTTTCTGTGTAATTTTTTGAAAGGTTTCTTTGGTCCTCAATTGGCTCAATAGGGAAAATGATATTTTGCCCCCGAAATTTTAGGGATAGACCAAAAAATTTTCTTTTACCTCTAAGATATGATTATGAGTTAAACTGTTGAATCAAATGGCTTAACCATGCTTACTTTGGCAGCACATATACTAAAATTTGAACCATGTAGAGAAGATTAGCATGGCCCCTGTGAAAAGATGACATGCAATGTATCTTGTATACCTGTATACCTCTGTCTGTTTTGATGTATACTGTATACCTCTAACTATACCTTCCTGTTACTCTCTGATTTTGATTTCATCATGATAGATCTGCTATTTGCTTATAAAAGACATTTATTGTGTGAATTAATGCAAAATAGCCATATCCAGCTGTATAGCAGCTTCAGACACATACCTGAGCAAAAAATTCCCAGTAAGCAGGCATGACCAAATTGTAGTGGTCATTTATATCTCAGAATTATCAGCACTTTTTTCAGGACCTGGTTATGAAAATGTTCAAGTTGGTCTGACAGTATTTTATTAGGGATATTTGTTTATATGTTTATTCAATATACTTAAATAAAAATTGTCTTGCCGTCAGCCAAAACTGAGTAATTATGACAGCTGTCTTCTGTTGTTTTATAAAGTTTATTTCTCAAGAAAATGGGAAGAAATTTTGAGTTTGCTCAGCTTTTTACTGAAGATGCTGAAAGCCACAGGTTTTATTGCCTAACCCAAGCTGTTACTTTTAGCTGTGAGATGATGGGCAGCAGGATGAAATATCAGCATGTGGCTGTACCCTTTACACATGAGGCTGAAAGTGGTTCCTGGTGTTATAATGTTCTAGAGTTAAAGAGGAAGGTACAGGTACACATGAATTAGCCGGTGGTACAGTTGGCAGCTCTTTGTGCCTGTGATCTATTGGATTTTTTCTACAGGAAATATGTTCTCTGGTCCTGCCCCATTTTCTCTTCTTCGAGATGTCAGTGCAGTGCACTGCTACTGTTTTATTCACTTGGCCATACACTCTTTTTTCTAACAGCCGCATATTCTTTGTGTATACTGCTTGCATTGGCAACTTTGTGTCTTTGACCTTGTACACTAGCTTGACATAGTGCTGTCTCTAATTTCTAGGGGTATGAATTTTCTATAGAATATGCAATGATATAGCATTGTCATTCTTCTGTGGAAAGAAAACTTTTAATGATGAAACAATAAAGATTTTAAATGTCTAAAAAAAAATGGCGTAACTCAGTTTATACTTTTCTTTGCCACCACTGGTTGTTCCCTTTAATCTTTTCTGTTAGTTTTCGGTTATGTGTTAGTGTAGCAATAGAATGGGTAATAAAAATACAGTATATTTTATCTTTGAAATATTTAACATTTAAGATAAAATTAAAAACTCCTAAATTTAAAGATAGTTAAAAACAAAAAGACAAATGGAATATGTTTGAGATTAATATGTTAATATTAATATAAAAAGAGCTTGTTTAGCTTGGTAGAAAACTTACAGCTTTAATAAAAGAATGGGCAGAGGGGACTCTTAACAGGCCATTCTATAATTTATCTACAAAGATGTTAATTGCTGTGTTGCATATATATATAGTAAAGTAGTGCGTATGTCCAATGATAGAAGAATGAAATAATATAGCCATTTGATGGATGGGTTAGTATGCAGCTTTTAGAAATGGTGTTTCAAAAGAATTAATGACATGGAAAACTGTTCATGAAATAATTAAATATAAATAGAGTTTATCTTTGGGTGATAAGATTAAGGATGATTGTAGTTTTCTTTCTTGGACCTCAGATTTTCCAGATTCTCTGCAAAGTGAAATATCAGCATCTTGTAAATTTAGTTCCTAATATGCCCTTTACATTTTGTAGGTTAAACTTGGACTTTTTCATATTTTGTAAATGTTAATGTTAGCTATGTGTTTTGTACGACTTCTAGTTGAGTTTTGTAAATGGAATGGAAATCTAAACATGTAGACTCAAAATTAAACTTTATCTGGTTATTCTTGTTTACCTAACCATTAGAAGAAATATTTAGAATCCTTAGGGCTCTGAACTGAAATTAGAAAAGCATCATCATGGTTATCTATCTGATATCATCAGGGTCCTCTATCTGGTATAGTAGTATGTCTTTTTAAGCAACTTGAAGAATATCATGTTTAATTTCTTAGAGATCATACTTAAATATTCAGTGATTCTCCAGTAATTTAACTTGATAAAAATTAAGTCTCTACTTAACTGTATTCTACTGTATTTTAATTTTTTATCCTTTCTTTTTCTAAGTTTTGTAGAAAGATGAATGAAAGCTGACAGTGAAGTAGTATTGGAAAGGGAGATGGGTTAACTGTTGATTTATCTTCTGACAGATCAGGGTGGATGGAAGACGAGTAAACAGGCTCCCTTTTGTCTTGGAAACTGGTAGGCTTAGAAAAGAGATTCTAGGTAGGTATGTGCACACCCATAGATTGTGATTATAAAGTCTGGTAGTCGACCGTGTAGTCTAGAATTGAACTTTACCAGCATACCTAGATATAATCAGATTCTTGGCATCAGACTCACGCTAATTAAATTTATATCATATCGAAATATAAACCAGAATGCTGAATTACTCTTTCTGCTGCTAGGGGAGCTGGTAAGAGGCTCTCCTTTTCCAGGAATTAGAATATTTATAATATATTTACTTCGAGGAGACCCTTTTTCAGATGTCTCAGAATCCAGTACTTTTTAGATTTTAGAAAGGTAACGAGGAATATATAGTGAATTTTAAGAAACATTCCAGAAGAATCTAGGAAGGTACTCTGTAATCAAATACATTAATATATATGCAGAAAAACATTTGACTCTTCACATTAAGTGGAATAAATAAATAAAGACTGGATGTCCATTTAGGTCAGGATTTGTTGCCAGATAAGTTCTGAAGGAGCTTTTGTTTTTAAGAACTTCTTTGATTTCTAAATTGCAAATAAGGGATTGTGGCCCTCTATTAGATTTCTGGGAAACTGAATTAGTGTTTAGAAAGTTGCCTGGTAAACATGGAATTAAAATAACAGGAAGTGGGGAGGCATGAAAGATTTTTTCATCAGGCCTCACTGTGTCTGCAGTAGAAAACATGCCCTTAGTGATCGTTTTCGTGGGTCCTACAGCTTCATTCCTCTTTTCTCCTGAACAGATATTAGCTAGTTTGCCCACAGTCCTCCATTTTGTTAGCCACCTTCTTTCTTTTGAGGTATTATTATTATTATTATATGTGACAATAGATTAAGCTACTTAATTTAGTCTTCTGGGCCTGAAAGATTTCAGATTCTTCCCATTGTGTGTAAATTTAATTAGCTTACTCCCTAAGGGAGGATCATATTTATCTTATTTACAAGCTTTTGCTCTTCTTTACTCCTAAATCATTATAAGTTGTAGCATTTCTAAAGTAAATTGCATTTTGTTTTCTAAGCTCTAAAACACTAAAAATATTTATGCTTTATTTGAATAAATTTAAAAATTATAATATCGTTTATTTTCATTAAAAAAATTTCATTGTTATAAACATACCCCTTTCCCCCAAAAAACCCCACCCAAACCAAAAACAAAACCAGAATGTTACATATTGTGTTTAAGTAGGAAAGGTTTCTTTCTTGACTTTGATGCAGTGACTCTTTGCTAATGATCAAGTGATCCGTAGTTTGTTTAAAAACCATCCCATTTAAAAAAAAATCCATACACCCCCTCTTTTCTTTCCAAAGTTGAGAATGGCAGCAGATGGCATAGCAAATGTACATACATACACACACACAACCACAACCACAGCAACCACTTGAGCGAGACGGGTGCTTGTTGCAGCATCAGTGGGTTGACTCCACAGCACGTGGCTTGAATTATGACTTCTCCAAAAGGCATCATATTCGTTGCCTCACACTTCCAAGCATGGGCCTCAAGAGTTTTTCTCTATTATTTTTATTTATTTATTCATTCTATAAGCTATAGATATGATTGATAACTCAGGATTTCTTACCAATAACCGTATGTTAACACTACTTAAAAATGCTGTGAATATGATTAAATGCCTTTATAAGGCTAAGAGAAAGGTAATCAGAGTGAGAAGAACTTCTTGCTTTACAGTGTTTGGACATTTGTACAACTTTGATATAGTTTTCAGGGTGCTTATAATACCTTTGGCTGCTTAATGCAAATACTAAAGATTTCCAGAGCATTTTTAGAAATTTTAATATGACCATATTCTAACTTTGTAATTAAATCTAATGAGGGGAGAGACACCTTCTTAAAGAGCTGTATTATGGTGTTTTCTTTACTCTGGAATTCACTTAGAAGGAGATACTCAGTTTTATTCCGAAACCCTCTTTCTCCTGGCTGTCATCCTTTTCATCTTCCTCTTTCGTTTTTTTCAGGAGATTTTAGCCGTCCCTGTTGCACTGTCAGATTTTCCTGAAGTGGCTTCATCCTTGTCATATTTCTCCTTTGGCTTTACCCCGTTAAATTATTGTAAGGCTGCTTTTTTGCTATCATTCACATTACTCTTGACTACTAAAATAAGTGACTGAGGCAAAGATCTCACTCCATGGAGGTTTATTAAGCCAAAATTGAGGACATGCTAGGGAAAAACATAAATTAAAGACAAATCTGTGACTGTCTTTCTAATGGGGGAATTTGGAAGGTTCAGTATTTGAGGGGAGGAGGGCATACAGAAAGGAAAAAGAAAAAATGGAGTGGGTGATTAGTGACACAAAATGGTTACATTCTTCTGAGACCCAGGAAAATCTGCATGTTACATAAGATAAGGTGAATGTTAGAAGAGAAAAAGGGAGTGAAGGAAGCATCAATTATATAGATATTTCTAGGTAGGTAGAAGAATGTTTGATCCTGTCTTGTCACTGTTCTGCACCTGGCAAGATGAAATTATAATTCATTGTTGGCGTGGAATCTCAACAGACGTTAGTTTTACTATGTCTTTGCTTATGGGAGGCCAGCAAGGAATTTCCTTAATGAATGATCTGTGGGGCCAGTTCTTCACAAGTGCCTGAGGCCTTACTTTCCCTTTTGCATAAGGAGGTGGAGGGGGATGCCTTGAGATTTTTATTTTCTTTTTCACTCCACATCCCACCTACCGTTTTAATCTTCAGTGGAGATACCAGGTTTGTGGATTTGTTCTTAGGGTGGAGCTGAACAGAACAAGAAGCCAGCCAGTAGTGGCAATTTGGGGGCATAAGGATCCTTCCTTCCTTTCTTAGCTGGTCCAAAAATGCTTCATTTTTGGATCATCAAATTTGGATTTCCTTTTTCCAGAAATTGTCTTTTGTCAGAGCACTTGTTAAAAACATGCAATGCTAATGGGGATCTTTGGATTTTCCTTCTTTTTGTACTTCTTGCTTACTTGCACAAAGAAGACAAAGTTGCTGTTTGCCTTTTGGTTTCTTGAGGTCACCTTTAGTCATAGTGATTCTATTGTTTGTTGGTCCCTGAAAAAAAAATTTATATATATCTTTTTTCTTTTGAGACAGGGTCTCACGCTGTCACCCAGGCTAGAATGCAATGGTGTGATCATAGCTCACTGCAACTTCAAACTCCTGGGCTCAAGTGATCCTCCTGGCTCAGCCTCCTGAGTAGCTAGGAGTACGGGTGACACCACTTGTGCCTGGCTGATTTTTTCATAAGACATGAGGTCTCGATATACTGCTCAGGCTGGTCTCGAACTCTACCTTCCTCGCACTTCTGCCTTCCAAGGTGCTAGGATTATAGGTGTGAGCCATTGCACCTGGCCCCTGAATATATTTTTAAAGGAGAATTTGGTAGATTGATGATTATTAGGAGAGTTGTAAAAATATGTATGACAAACTATCCTAAATATACATTTCTAGGCCATTCTCAGCTATTTATTAGTTTCACCTACATTCGTTAAGCTGTTGGGACAAAGACTATAATAATAGGAGTTTTTGAAGCTTGACATTCTAATTTTATACACTAAGTGTATTTCTGAAAAGTTGTTTACGAATTGATTTTTTTTGAAATGTTTTAAGTATACTGGCAAATTTACTAATTAAGGGAGTTCTTTTGTGAATCCTTTTGTAAAGTGAATAATCAGCCTGTAATTTGTTTCTTTGTGTAAACTTGTATCTGCATACATCAAATTTGTTTTAAACAGGGTATGTCTATAATTGTTGATGCATGTGTCCAAAAAGAAGAATATT
>RJWJ010009539.1:0-49623 GCA_004363605.1 Indri indri
GTATCCTCCAGGTTAGAACAAAAAATAAGAGCTTGGTATTAAATAATAGATGGATTCCACTTGAAATCCCTGGTAGGCTATACAAAAAATATGTGTGTTCTGTATACCTAGATTTTGGAAATTGTAATGAGAATTCAAAAGGGCACTTGGAGTTTTCAAGGGTATCTCAAAGTAAATTATATTTGTCAATTATAACAATGTTATTTTACATTCCATATTAGATTCTTCACTTATTCTCCAGGCCCAAATTTCCATTTTTATTTAGGGCATCTCCACCTGCGCTGCCCAAAGATACTTCATACTCATTATGTTCAGAAATAGCATTGTCCTTAAACCTCACTCATAAGGGTTTGATCTCGGTGAATAGCATCACTGTCATTCTAGCCACCTGGTAAAACTTTATATCACCTTTCACTCCTTCCTCATCCCTACTGCCATCATATTCATTAACTCATTCATGTCTTTTGCTTCTATCTCTGAAATGCCTTTCGTATTCATTCATTCCTCTGTTCCATTCCTTTTGCCACTGCCCTGGTCTGGGGATTCACCGTATTTCAACTAAACCATCTGTACAATGTCTTAACTGTTTTCATTGACTTTCTCACCTTCCCAAATGTACTTTCCACATTCCTAACAGAGGAATCTTCTAAACAATAAGGCAATACGATTAAAACTCCTTAGCAAGGCATTTAACAAATTAGGCCATGTCTGTCTTTCAGTCTGATTTCTAAATTGATGTCGCCACAAATTCTGTTCCCCAGTCAGACCAGACATCATAATGGTTACCATTCCCTGAGGACTGTGCTCCGTGGTTCTGGGCTTTTAGTTATATGGTTCCTTACACCTAGAAAGCCCTTTTCTCCCTTCTTTAGATAGTGGTATGCTATTTATTTTTCAAAACCCAGTTCAGGTACTGTTTTTTCTACCTCCTTTCATTTGAGCCACACCTCAAACTAAGAATTTATCACTGCCTACTGTACCCTTACAAAGACCTGTTTGTATCTCCGAAAGAGTCATGCAATCATGTTTTCTCACTAAATTCTAAGTCCAAATGCTGTAAGCTGTCATTGTTAGCTTGGTATCCTCTATAATCTGTGTGTGTGTATATATATATGTATATATATATATATATATAGACTGTCATATATATATATATGTTTTATCTATCAGTAGTTCATTGGATGTTTATCAAAAATAATGACTACCATTTAATGAGCGTTTATTAAATACCAGGCTCTATCTATCTCCAACATTTCACACTATGTTAATTGAATCATTTCATCCCCAAAATAAATCTATGATGTGGATAACATTTTACAAGTGAAGTAACAAATGCCCTAAGAAGTTAAGCAACTTACCAAGGTCAATACTAGTCTGGAGTCGAGATTGGAATCAAGGTCTTTTATAATTCATAGCTTCTGCTTCCATGTATGTCTCTGGATAGTCAACCACACAAAAAGGTATAGTAGATTTAAAAGCTACCATATGAATACTGACTAAAACATAAAGAAGTTTTATTGTATCTAGAACATTGGGTGCCTAAAAGGCAATATGGTTGGAATCCATAAATTTAAATTCTCCTTTTAAAGAATAATATTTCCTACCTCATAAGACTATTTTGGAGATTAAATGAAATGAAGTACGTAAAATGCCTAGCACAGGACCCGGAACACAGTAACAGTTGAAATATGTTTGTACTACTTTTTTCAGTTGTGAATAGTATAAAAGCTATACCCTGACTTATTTCCTAAATCATAGAATCCTAGGGCAATAATATATTCTTTAAATGCATAGTGGCCTATAAGACAAAAGAAAGTGTTGTTTTAAATGTAAACATAAATTTAATAAATTTATAAAATTCATTTTAAATTTAAACATAAATTTAATAAATTTTACAAAACTTATAAAATTTACATCTGATACAGATAGAAAATATAAATGGGTTAACTATTATTTGGACAAAGTTATGAATGATAGCCTCATAGATGACATGATTAAGAGATTTACTTAGCTTTTATGGCTGATGGCAGAAAAAAAAAACATCATCTCCCACCAATACATTTCTCTCCTCGTTTTCTGGGAACAGAGCACCAGGGTCTGTGGAACCTGGACCACAAAGTTGATCCACTAACAATAATAATTACTATCCATTGAGCAATTGTGTGTGAGGCCCTGGGCAATGCAGTTCATGTGTATCAACACATTTACTTCTCACAAAACACCTATGAGGTTTGTGCTGTTATTATTATTACTATGCAAATGAGGAAAGCAGGGTGTGGTGGTTAGGTAACCTGCCCAACATCGCCCTGGCCCTGTCGTAAGTGGCATCCACACAATTTCAGCATGCATTTGTCTAACTCTGGAGCCTGACCTCTAAACCACTCGGGCTGTTTTCACTCAGTCTGTAATCTACTGTTGCTTTGAATTTTTCTTTCACAAAGGGAAAATTTTTAGTGTGATTCATTACATTATAAATACTAGCTTCTTTCATTCAAGCAAAACACTCATTGTCTAGGCAATCCAACTTCTTTTAATTTAACGAAAACGGCAGACATAAACAAATTATCATTTATGTAGTCTGAATTTTAATACCATAAAACCAAAAGGCACAGTGTACATTTATCAGTCTACAGTCTTTTTCCTAGAATGGTCTGGAAACCAGCAGTGACATCATTGGGGGATAGACTAACTTCATGCCATATGACTACATGGTGATGTGTTCCGGATACGTTTTTATCTTGCTTTTTAGAAAAGGTCATAAGGGTAGCACATCAAATAATATCTTTTTAAAACTTCATCTTTTCCCAAGTCAGCCACATTATCCAGTCTTTACATCTACGTATTTGCATTGTCATTTCCTTGGCGATTCTCTTTTTCTAATTTGATACCACTGCCTCCTTTATAGTCTGGGTTCTCACTTTTTTAAAAATGGCCTTGTAAATAATGGTTCACTTGAAAATTCCATCCCCTGTAAAGAATTGATGTTATAAATATTTACATTAGACCTGACACTGAAATTTCAATGTGTGCAATGAAGGGAAACACTTAGGCTTTACCATAACTAGCTCCCTTTTGTCCACCACATAAAAAAGCAGAAATATGAACACAGAATTCAGAAGGTTTAATTTAACATTATGGTGGTTTAGGAGCCTCAGCATCTGATGAGAATAATGATAGACTTTTTTGCCAAATTTAGTATTTTGAAGTTGAGACAAGGTTTTCATTTAAACCTAACATTCAACTCTGCGTAAAGTTTGAAGTTCTTCTCATTATTTTGTCAGACATCTCAAATGCTGTTTCTCAGTATTTATTTTGAAACTCCAGAAATACTCACTAAAAAACACTTTTTAGTGTTATGTTTTTGTGCTACTACCCTTTCATATTTTTCAACTTTGTATTTATGGTTTTTAGGCTACTGGACAAATCGTTCTACACATTCTTTTCACATATTCTGTCCAGCAATATTTTATTGGGATGAAATATTTAAATCAACATTTAAACTAGAAAGTTGCAAAATGACAACACCATCCATAAGTGTGTATGTGGAAGAGAAGAAGGGCAATGACCTTGTTGAAAACAGGACATGTTGAATTTTGGTTATATAACTATTTTTTTTAATCCCCTGAAGAAATACAAACTTTACCCAACAAAATATATATCAAAATCTGCACATATCAATTTCCACAGTCCTCCATTAACACTGTCGATAAGTTCTTGGCTGTGACTTTTTTACCACAGGCTAATTCATAAAAACAAGATTTGAGGTCCTATAGCATATTTCTGATGATAAAAACATCACCAAACTCCTAAATAAAGACCAAAACACTTCGAAATAAATGTGAGCTATACATACATTTTAAAGAGATTAATGAAAACAGGATCATTATTTACCCACTTATTTCCAGTTCACGGTTGTGAGTGGCCAGAGTCTATCCCGGTAGCTCAGGGCTCAAGGTAGGAACTGCCCTGGACAGGATGCCCGTTCCATCACAGGGGGCAATCATACTCACACCAACACCCCTCAGACTGGGGCCATGTGGACACACCAATCCATGTAACGTGTGCATCTTTGGGATGTGAAAGGAATCAAAAGTACCCAGAGAAAACTCATACAGATGTGGGGAGAATGTACAAACTTTACACAGACAGTGGCCCCAGCTGGGAAGCAAATTTTTTTCTCATTAACATTACAATGAAACAATGTTGAAGAAAAGACATTATTCCAGGACCTGCTGTATTTTGTTGTTGTTAGAATCAAGTCTTTATTCTAAACCACCATTATGATCAGTCAAGAAATAGCTGGATATTTCCTCCCATCCCCCGTGTAGCTTATAAAGTTATTTTGGCAGAATTCTCCAATAGTATTTATTCTGTCCTGAAATAAAAGCCAGTGCCATCAATTCATAAAAATTGCTCAAAGCACATCTAATAATTGGAAGAGGAGATAATACTTTTCCAAACATATTTGTGGTAGGCCCAATAATGGATTCCCAAAGGAATCCAAATCCTAATCCCTGGAGCCTGTGAATGTTACTTTATTTGGCAAAAGGGATTTTGCAGATTTAGTTAAATTAAGGATTTCAAGATGGGGAGATTCTCTTGGATACTCTGGGTGGCCCTAAATGTAATCGTAAGTGTGAAGAGAGACAGGGACACTAGACTACAGGCTGTGTTATCACCGAAGCAGAGACTGGGGCGACGTGGCCAAGAGACAAGGAATGTGGGCGATGTCTAAAAACTGGAAGAGTCCCCGGAATGAATTCTCCCCTGGAGACTCCAGAAGGAACCCACCCTGAAAACCCCTTGATTTCAGCCCCAAAAGATTCTTTTCGGAATTCCTACCTACAGATCTGTAAGAGAATAAATTTCTATTGTTTTAAGCCAGTACGTTTGTGGTAATTTGTCACAGCAGCAATAGAAAACTAAGACAACATGTTTAATATATGTCTGTATTTTATAAATGGGAGAATTATTGCCAAGTATGTTTAAGTCAATTTCTGATGGTTCAAAACCAGTATGTATTCTCAAATGTAAGGAATAAAGTGAGGGAACTTCTGGCTTCCAGTCCAGCATGTAAGGAGCTTGATAGTCGCTACTGTGTCCTAACAAGTAAACAGCTGAAAAACTGAAAAATCAGTTCTTCTTAGATACGTCATAGAAGTGAAGTCACAGGCACTTACCATATGTAAATTTCTCTTACATGGATTAACTCATTTAAATGGATTAACACAACTTTTCTCATTTTAGACACACAGAAATGTTAGCGCAATTTGCCAAGGCCACACAAAGAAGTGAACGCAGGCAATCTGGGTCTACAGTGTACATTACTAAGCACTAAGCACTCTGAAAAGGTATTGCATTGTTCTCCCTAGGATATGTAAACCCTTTCCACGTAAGCTGGCTATTTTTTGAGGTACCAGTTCGAAGTACCGGTTCAAATGCCTATCATTATTTAGGCTTATAAAAGATAAAATAATACCTTTTAAATACCTCTAATCCAAATTTGTTATGATTTTTCCAAATAAAAATGATTTTACTTGAAACAGATAATTTTCAACTTCTATTAGCTCTTGAGGTTAAATCCCATAAAATTTCTAACTCTTATGTAAAGACTGCCTTATGTTAATTTACTTAAATTTATTTCTTTCAAACTTAAGAAGGTGTTTCTTATGTTGAATAATTCCATGTTCATAAGGCCACCCTTTATGATTTTATAAGTTACAAATATATTTATTATTCTAAGGCAATGTTTTCCCATTTAATAGGATTCTATTAAAATATTTTTTACATGAGTGCTTCTAATTATTTTATATTAATTATCATTTCCCTAGATGTTTTCCAGCCTTGTTATTTTTTTATCTATGCCTAGTTCTTCCAATATAGGTATACAATGGTTTTATACAAGAGAAAATGATATCCTTTGTTTTATTTCTAAAACTATTCCTGATGCTATTCAATAATTTATTGGTTGTGGGGATTACATGCAAATCATTGGTCACTGATTTAAGAACTAATCATGAATCCCAAGTTTCCCATTAGAGTGAGATTTAATTGAGATTACTTTCTCAAAAATTTATTGATTTATCACATACATATGAAGAACCTACTATGTACAAGACACCAATGCAATAGAGTCAGCCATTGAAGATCTAACAATCTAGCAAAGAAACACTATGAACAAGTGTAACAGATAAATCATTTCCAAGTAAATGCTTTCTTTATTCAGGGAGTTTAAATATTTTTAAATAACATCAAATTTATTTGTTTTCCTAAGTTTTGTCACTCTTGGCTGCATCAAAAATAAACCTCTATTTCCTTATGTAACATTTTCTTTATCAATTGCCTACTACTGGTGGTTGTTTCAATTAACCAACTTTTTAAATATAATTTAGCCTATAAAAAGAAGGAGAATGAGAAAAGGAAGGAGAAAGAAGAAAAAGAGGAGGAGAAAGAGAAGGAAGAGGAGGAGGAAAGGAAAGGTATCATGAAGGAGAAAAACCACTGAGCAATTAGATCCAAGGGCTATTAATGGTTTTACTAATATCAGTTGAATGGATAACTCTGTGGTAAAAGTAACTGAATCATAGACTCATAATTATATTTAATGTCTGTTTGGTTCCAGAGAGCTGAGCCACAAAGTACCTTTTACTTCATGAGTAATTTTTTTTTCCAATACATAGGATTCACCTTTTCTGGGTGGAGTGTTTCATGTAATATAATGTCTATAATGGCACTGACTAGCCCTTTTCCCACAAGTTTTCTCAGCAGCAATTTGAGGTTCATTAAATTGTAAATCCTGGTAAACCAACAATGTATTACAATGATAGGAAGAAATAGATATTCACTTGATTCAATAAAATAACTCTTCAATCTTATTTTTATATTGGTCAAATATTTAATCCAGAATAAGAATAAACAAATAGCTAAAAGAAATATAATCCAACCCAATAAAACAAATAGTATATTTCCTACTTATTTTTTAACATTTATCAACTTTTATCAATGCACAGGTCCTATAAATATCATAAATTTTATTAATAGGTTCCAAACTATAAACTCAAAATTCAAAGTGAAAAATCAGATAAAAATCCCCAGAGGGTGAATAATATGAATGTATTTATTATAAAGGTATGTATTTCTAGTTTTCAAAGGCCAGAATCATAGATACGTGAGAGTGCTGAATTACGGTCTCCCACAGAAGAAGTTAGTCTTGAACATCCTGGAGTAAAAGGAAAAGATAAAGTTTTCAAAGTAAGCACTGAAATTATTTGAATTGCATCAGGACAAAAGAAAAGATACATAGAAATAAGGGAAGCAGAGGAAGCAAAATAATAATAGTGATAATAGATTATTAGCTGCTCACCATATACTAGCTATGGTGCTAAGTAATTTATATTTATTAGATTCTCACACTGATGCTCTAAAGCCAATATTCTCATCATTTTACAGATTAGAAAACTAAGGCTCGGAGAAGAATATAACCACAATAGTAACCAAAAAAGCTGAGACTTGATCACAGACATCTCTTACTCTAAAGATAATGTTCTTATCCACTATCTTGTGCTGCTTACTTAGCAAGCAAAAAGAAATAGAATTTACTCTTTTAATTTTTTTGTGGCGTTTTATTGTGAATTAATTTCAAGCATACCTAGAGGTTGCAAGAATATTACAATAGAGAGACTGATTAAATAAATGTGATAAAATGTTAACAATTGAGGGATCTGGGAAAAGAATACCCTGGAGTTACTTGTATTATTCTTGTAACTTTTAGGTAAGTTTGAAAATATTCCAAATCTAAAAGTTGCAAAAATTTTTGAAAGTATGCATTTTTTTACAAACTTTTTTCCTTAATCAGAATCATTAAAGAGTAAGTTTGTAGACATACTTCAGTGTGTATTTCCTAAGAACAAGAATATTCTCTTTCAGCCAGGTGCAGTGGCTCACGCCTGTAATCCTAGCACTCTGAGAGGCTGAGGCAGGTGGATGGCTCAAGGTCAGGAGTTCGAGACCAGCCCGAGCAAGAGCGAGACCCCATCTCTACTAAAAATAGAAAGAAATTATCTGGACAACTAAATAAATATATATAGAAAAAATTAGCCGGGCATGATGGCGCATGCCTGTAGTCCCAGCTATTCAGGAGGCTGAGGCAGTAGGATCGCTTGAGCCCAGGAGTTTGAGGTTGCTGTGAGCTAGGCTGAAGCCACTGCACTCTAGGCGGGCAACAGAGTGAGACTCTGTCTCAAAAAAAAAAAAAAAAAAAAAAATTCTCTTTCATAACCACAGTATAATTAATTGTCAAAATCAGGGAGCTAATATTGATACAATACTATTATCAAATGTACAGGCCTTATACAAATTTTACTAATTGTCTTAATAATTTCCTTAAAAGCCAAGAAGTGTAATCCAGGATTCTGTAATCTGGAATCATATATTGCATTTAGCTGCTGTATCTCTTTAATCTCCTTTAATCCGAAATAGTTCTGCTTTTTCTGTCTGTTACAACCTTCCCATGACAATCCAGTTAGTTTGTAGAATGCTCCTCAATTTTGTTTTTGTCTGATATTTCCTTATGATCAAATTCAGACTACACATTTTTGGTAAGAATACCACAGAACTGACGCTGTGTCTTCCTTAGCATCAGAATGCAAATGATGTCGGTTTGTCTCATTGCTGGTGATTTTAACTGATCACTTCATTCTGTGGATTCTCTCAGGTTTTCCCAGTGTAAATTTGACTTTTTCCCCTTTGAAATTCATACATAATGTGTGGGGAGATACTTTGAGACTATGTAAATATCCCACTCCACATCAAACTACCACACAACTGTTTTGGCACCCATTAATAATTCTTGTCTGAAAGAAATATTACTTTGATATTTACCAAATAGTGATTTTTAACTCCTTTATTTCTTCTACATTTTGATTGGCATTTTACTCCAAAAAACGAGTTCTCCTTTTCACTCATTTATTTATTTTTCATTCATTTATATCAGTTTATACTCATAGATACTTATTTTATTCTATAGATTAAATCCATTATTATCATTATTTATTTTGATGCTTAAATTTTTCCAAATTTGACCAGTGGAGCCCTTTCAAGCTGGTTCCTTTATCCTTTTGATATGTCCTCATGAATTTGGGGTCATGCCTTTATTTTTGGCATAAGATGATATCCCAGGTTAATTTCATAATTTCTTTTCCAAGGAGACTTAGTTTATTTTAGTGAACATGTTATTTAAAAATCAAGATTTCAGTACTAAGTATAATCACTGCTACTGGGGTGTCATTGTTTCTGGGCCCCTCAGAGCACATGGCTGGGAAATGTATGTATGTATGTTTTTATATACACACATACACGTAGATAGATGAAAGAGGGAGAGAGATGAGAGGGAAAGAGAAAGAAATAAAGAGATAGTAAGATAGACAATAGACAGGTAGATAGAACAAGCCATGAATTCATACTAATACCTTCAATCCCAATCCAACATCAAAAAATTCACTCTAATCTTCCCCAATCCATAGTGGTCCTCCTATCAACAACAGTGAGACACCAAGCTTCTTTTACTTTCGATTTATTTACTTACTTGCCCAACACGTAAAGTAGTAACAGATTTCTAACCTGCAACACTACAAACAACAATCCTACTTACTTGCGTTCAGTATGGTCATTTTGGTCTTTATTTTTAGGTTGAGTTTTCAAAATATCGTATAGAAAAATTACTTGAGCTCATTGTCTCCATCTTCAATGTGGTTGTATTTTTCATTTGAAATAGTTTCACTTGTTTCTGTTCATATTCCATTTTGGATTCCCCTGATTCTTACTAGTTGTACTGTACTTTGTGGGTGTACTTGGAGTACATAAAATATTAGCATGATTACAAAAATTACAACTGCATAAAAAATTATACATCGGCATCACTCCCTCATTCTCAACAAATCATTCTCATTCATGCCCAGCAGGTAACCCATCTAAAGATTTCTGAGTTTTTTGTTCCTATGTTTCCTTTTGAAAAAATAAACAGACACATGTGCATTTTCTTATATCTCCTTCTATTACACAAAAGGTAGCAGGCTATATACTCCATACAATTTTAACATTGCTTTTCTAACTTAAAAATATATCCTGCAAATCACTCCATATCAATCTTAGAGATTGTTCTCTTTTAAACTTCCACAGTACTTCATTGTATGGAGGTACCATAGTTTATTTAACCAATCTCCTATGGATGAATATTTACATTATTTCTAATATTGAACAATTATAAACAATGCTGCATAAATAAATTTGTGCGTATGCATTTTCATATAGTTGGACATACATTTTCAGAGTAAATGCTCAGAAGTATAATCGCTAGGTCAAAAGATAAGAACATTCATAGTTTTGTTAGATAATGTCAAATTTCCCTCTATAAATTTTGTACCAATTTTTATTCCTACCAGTAATGTATAAAATACTATCCCACATCTTGACAACAGAATATGTTACCACGCTTTTTGAATTTTTACTTCTCTAAGTCAGAAATGGTATCTTAGTATAATTTTAATTTCTCAAATTCTTATTTCTCATATCATAAGTAAAAGTGGACATATTTTCTAAGTTTAAGAGCCATCTGTGTAGGTATACATTTTATATATAATATATAAGAAATATAAAATTTATGGTGTTCGGAGTCAGGATAATGGTTACTCTCAGAGAAAGGTAAGTGGTGACTGGTAGCAAAATGTAAAAATTCATCGAACTTAGGATATGTGTACTTTTTGAAAATATTTTAATAAGGAATTTTTAAAATTTTTGTATTTTTAATTATTATGGGTACATAATAGTTGTATATCTTTATGGGGCACATGTGATTTTTGATACAGGCATATAATGTGTATGAATAAAATCAGGGTGATTGGGGTATCCATCACCTAAAGCATTTATCATTTCTTTTCATTAGGAACATTCCAATTCCACTCTTTTAGTTATTTTAAAGTATATCCTAACTTATTGTTGATTATAGTCACTTTGTTGTGCTATCAAATATCATTCACTTTGCCTAACTGTCTAACAATATTTTAGTACCCATCAACCATCCTCACTTTATCCCACCCACTTTGCTACCCTTCTCAGACTCTGGTAACTGTCATTCTCCTCTCTGTCTCCAGGAGATCAATTGTTTTTAACATTTAGCTCCCATATATGAGTAAAACATGTGATATTTTTCTTTTTGTGCTTTGCTTATTTGATTTAACATAATTTTCTCAATAAATCGTATTTTTAATATGAATGTCTTATGTATATCCTTCAAATTAGGAGAAGGAATTAAAGGGATTAAAGAAAATATAATAAGCCAAAAGGAAGTTTGGGAATGAGGGAGGAAGGCAAAAATACAATCATAAAAATGTCATTTAAAAAATCAAAACACATGGAAAGCATAAGATGATAGGAATTAAATATATCAGTTATCACAATAAATGTACATGGACTAAATTCTCCAATTAAAAGTGAGACATTAGCAAGTTGGATAAAAAAGACAGTATATACTTATATGTTATTTACAAGAGACATGCATACAATATGAGGATATTACAAGTAAAAATATAAGAAAAGTGATCCCAGGCAAAAATTATCAAAAGACCTTGAGACAAAACAGAATTGTTATATATAAAGATGGTTTCTACATATGACAAAATGACAATTTACCAGAAATATTTAACAATTTTAAACTTGTATACCCTTAAAAATGAAGGCTCAAAATACACAAAAATTGACAAGATATAAAGATAAAATGTTAAATTCATAATCATCGTTGTGATAATAACAGAACAAACAGACAAAAAGTAGTAAGCATATAAGAAATATGAGCACCACAATAAGCAAACTTGATCTCATGGTCATATATAAAATGTAGCACTCAGCAGTTACAGAAAATACAGTTTTTCGTAAAGTGTAGTCATAGCATTAATAGGTCATGAACCAAGTCTCAACAAATTTCAAATTTTATCATACAGACCACATCCTCTGACTCAAAGCAACCCAGAAATAACTTTTTAAAAATCTCCCACATTTGAATATGGAAAAGGTTGATTTATAGATATAAAGCTATAGTTTTCTGGGTACACACGGATATAGGGGACAAAGGGTTAAGCAGATGACATCAGTAGGAGAGCTGAGACGCAGATTTAAATGGCCAGACTGCCAGTCTCACATTTGGGCAAACTGACCAGATAAAAAGAAAAAACCTCCCTGAAATAATTAGAACTCATTGGGCAAGAGCTTTTGCTTTTTTAAATAAATCCATTTCAGTACATTTTGGGTAAACTGATGTAGAAAATATATATATACAGTTTGTGTAGGAACAAGGCAAGGGACTGACATTGGCTTTATGCTTTAACAACTGTCTGTTGGGCAGTTCAACGAACTTCCTATTTTACTAATACTTGAGTGACAGGATACAAAAATAACCTCTAATGAATATTAAAATGCTGATTATTAAATTTGAAAGTACATTAGAAACATCTGGGAACTTCTCTAAAAATGCAGATGTTTGGGACCTACACAGGACTCACTGAATCAGAATCTTCAGGGAGCAGAAATATGCATTTCCAAACCAGAGATAATTCTGATGCACAAGGGTGCAAGGGTAGGAAACCAATCAGTAGACATTTCACAATAATTTCATAGAAAAATAATTAAAGAAGTTATATCGCTTCAGATAAAAGAAATGTTTTAAAGTTGTCATTAGAAATACTATTATCTATTTCAAGAATGAAGTCACAAAGAAATGGCCTGTTTGGGTTGCTTTTTAAAAAATATTCCAGAATCAATTTTATTGGTAGCACCTGAGAGAATGGATATGAACTTTTGCCCAGAAACAAGTAAATGAACGGAATAAAGCCAGAACAATACATGGGACATGTTAGTAAGAAAAAAGCTTGTCATTACATTATTTTTCCCCTTTTCCTCCGAATTTTTATTCTTAATTCCTTGGAGGACAAACAGATGGCTTCCTTTAACACGGCTGAATACAAAGCTTTAGGTGAACTAGTAGCCCTCAGCTTTATTATGTCTTAGCCTTTGATTTGCTGACATTCTGAGTGTTGTTGCTGTTTTATTATGGTAAGAACACTTAACATGAGATCCACCTTCTTAACAAATCTTCAAGTGTGCAATACAGTATTGTTAACTACAGGCACAATGTTGTACAATAGATCTCTAGAACTTAATCAACTTGCATGACTGAAACTTTATACTCATTGAACAGCAGCTCCCCATTTCTCCCTTCCCCCAGCACTTGGCAACAATTCTATTCTCTGCTTCTATGTTTTTGACCATTTTAGATAATTTACATAAGTGGAGTCATATAGCATTTTTCTTTCCACAACTGGCTTATTTCACTTAGCATAATGTTCTACAGGTTATCCATGTTGTCATATATGGCAGGATTTCCTTCTTTTTTAAGGCTGAATAATATTTCATTTTATATATATAATGTATACATATATGCATATATATAATGTATACATACATACACACATCTTCTTCTCTCTCACTCGCTCTCTCTCTCTTTAAGAAATGGGATCTTGCTCTATTGTCCAAGCTAGAATGTAGTGGTATACTCTCAAGGGAGCTCAAGTGGCTCAATGGTTCCAGCCCACGTGTACAAGAATCAGGTACATGCAGAAAGTTAATTGTTTGGGCTTATTATATTCAATTAACTGTTTTCAATATGGCACTTGAAGGCACTAATTTTGTGGCTAGTGCCTAAAACTCAAAAACAGGTTTCAAACCAGGCACAGTGGTGTGCATCTGTGGTCCCAGCTACTCAGGAGGCTGAGGCGGGATAATCACTTGAAGCCAAGCGTTCAAGGCTATAGTACACTATGATCGTGCCTGTGCATAGCCATTGCACTCCATCCTGGCCAACATAGCAAGACCCTGTCTCTAAAAAATAATGATAATGCTTAACAACAACAATAAAACCTGTATTCAGACTTCGAAATATACCTGAGTCCAAAAGAGTAAATTGTTCACCAGAAGAAACAACAACACATATAAATCAATTAATTTTGACATATATAAAGTGATGACTGCCTGTTCTCCAACCTTAGCGATTCTTGTATAAACGAGCAGTGGCCAGAACTGGGTCTTAGGGGCTAGAGCTAGGGTGAGGTGTTCTACCACAGGCAAGAAGGATCACAAAAAACAGGACAGTGAGCTCAAACCAAATGCTCCAACATCTTCCCAGTATACCACCTGGCTTCCCATAGAGAGAAACTAAAGTGATAAATGGTCTAAGGTGAAAAGTATAGCTGACACTACTGAACTTGAAATGGAACAGAAGCAAGGGTGAGATCAAAGCAATGGGAAATCTAAGCAACTATTGCCCACACAATTGAGTGTCCACGGTTGCTCAGCATTCCTATGGTATTCTGGTGGGCCAGGCACATTTGAACAATGATACATTTAAAATTAAAAATAAATAAATAAATAAGCACCATGGACTGGATATACTTTTCCATGGTATTTCCGTGAGGTTTGGACTAGACGACAAAATATTCTTTTATTCTGATAACGTATAGGTCATTATGGAGTCAAAAACTCTCCCACACTTTACCTCTTCCATTTTTAAAATTTTTTTGTCCATGCTTTATAAAAAGACCTCAATACTGACTCAATTTTTATATTTTTCTTTCCCATAACAAAGATTTAGCCTTTGAAGGAGAAAATTACAGAGGTCGCCATCATTCAAATAATTAGTTATTCAAATAAAAGAAACTAACTAGTAATTTGTCAGAATACAAATTATTTTCAAATTAAACCATACATTAATATGTGCTTGAATTTACTGATATATTTATCAAAACAAATTTGACTATAGGCAAATAATCATTCAGAAATTTTCTCCTGGGTTTATAAAATAAAAGTCAAAACTATAAAAATCGAGTATACCAAAAGCCATTAATAACTTCTGGGGCTATTTCAAATCTTTTTTTATTGGAACACATAATGTTAGTATTTGTGATGGTTAATTTTATGTGTCAATTTGACTGGGTTGAGGGATACCCAGATAGATGGTAAAACATTATTTCTGGGTATGTCTGTGTGAAGGTGTTTCTAGAAGAGATTAACATTTAAATGAGTAGATTGCATAAAAAAGATCTACGCTCATAAATGTGAGCAAGCATCATGGACGGCGCAGATAGAACACGATGGTGGAAGAAGGGCAAATTTTCTCTTTCTTCTGGAGCTGGAACATCCACCTTTTCCTGCCCTTGGCCATCAGAGCTCCAGGTCCTCAGGCCTTTAAATTCTGGGACTTACACCAGCATCATCCCTGGTTCTCAGGCCTTTGGTCCAGGACTGAAAATTACATCATTGTTTTTCCTAGATATCAGGACTTTGGACTCATACTGTTACACTACCAGCCTTCCTGACTGAAGTCTTGAAGATGACATATCATGGGACCTCTTGGCCTCAATAATCCCATGAGCCAATTCTCATAATAAATCTCCTGTATATCTATATACAGCCTATTAGTTCTATTTCTCTGAAGAAACCTGAATAATACAGGGTCTTTTCCAAATTACTTTGAAATTTCCATAAAGTTCATAATTCTTTACAGTAACAAATACAGTTCAAAAAACTCAGAAATTAACAGCAAAAATGATTAAAGTTTGGAGTGATTATACCTATGCAATATTCTTAATAACAATTTCTTGCTTTCTCTCTTAAAAAAAAGTAGAAAATTTAAACTAAATGAAAGAAATTAAGCAATAATTAAGCAATGGAGTATCAAGTATTTCCTTGGAAAACTTTATGGGCCACATGATGTGTTACATACCAATCAAAATAATAGTTCTGCAAATTTAAATATCTGATGCTATATACTTCAAGAAATTTTCACTGAGTTGTCTATGCCCCAAATTTGATGTTTGAAGTTGGAAAAATTAAAAGGTAAATTTAGAAAAATGAACTCCTATTTTCATTTCTTTTCTAAGACATATATTAATGACCTTCAAGCTGTGAAAGGGCTCACTTTCCTTTGAATGTACTTAATTGTTTCCCAAATTCCTGTATTACTGTGATCTTAGTTTTTACCCAAATGCTTTGGTATTACATAAGTAACATAGAGTGAACAGTTCTTTCATATCACAGAAACTTTAAATAGTGTTATTCCAATCCACAATGAACTTTGAAAAAGTGGTGATACAAACAATTTATTTTTTAGAGACAGAGTCTTGCTCTGTTGCCCAGGCTGGAGCGCAGTGGCACAATCGTAGCTCACCATAACCTCCAACTCCTGGGCTCAAGTGACCCTCCTCAGCCTCCCTCCTCAGCCTCCTGAGTAGCTAGAGCTACAGGTTCATGTCACCATGTCTGGTTAATTTTTTAAAAAATTTTTTTTGTAGAGACAGGATCTCGCTATGTTGCCGAGGCAGATCTCAAACTCCTGGCTTCAAGCAATCCTCCTACCTTGGCCTCCTAGAGTGCCGGAATTACAGATGCAAACCACCATGCCTGGACAGAAACAATATTATAGCTATAATAGAAAAGTTAAGTGTGGCTATTTCTAAAATCACACACTCCTAAAAAGAAACACCTGAGCCTGTGCTTCAATTTTACTCCAAATAATTTGCTATTGTCACAGGAAATGTATTCAGAATACACAAAGAATATGCTTTTCACAGATTACTATTATGCATATTTTTGCAGAGAATGAATGCTATCCTCAGAAGAGAACTCAAAAAGATCTCTATTGAGTCCTTGGCAGACAACCAAAAAACTTCAGCATCCACACGGTATTTTCGCTTTTTTCTTTTAAACTCTATGACATAAGATGAGAAAAAAAAATTACCGGAAGTAAAGGGCTGGCTACAATAAATATGTTCAAAAATGAGATTTGACTTTTCTTAGTCATATTTCTTACTGAGCTCTCTAGGCCTAGAAACAAGATCTAGAAAGGTGTTTCTCTGGAGACTTTCCAATCAAAGCAATAAAGATTTAAACTAGAAAAAAAGAAAATGGGGATTGGTGTCTGGAACAAGATGGCCAAATCGAACCCTCCAGAGATCGGCCCCCCACAGGAACACCAAATTGAACAACTATCCATGTAAGAAAACACCTTCGTAAGAATCAGAAAATCAGGTGAACAATCACAGTGCCTGGTTTTAACATCAGAGCAAGGAAAGAGGACAGAAGAGGGCAGGGAAGACGTCTTGCATTCCCTACGATACCTCTCCCCCACTCCCGGGCAGTTCCATGAGGAGAGAGAACCTATGTGGCTGGGGGAGGGAGAGCAAATTATTGTGGGACTTTACACTGGGACTCACTGCTGCCCTGTCACAGTGGAACACGACACAGGGCAGAATTCTGCTGGCACCCACAGAGGGCACATTTAAGACCAGCCCCAGCCAAGAGGAATGGCCCTAGTGGTAGGAACCTGAGCTCTGGCTAGCTCCACTACTGGCTGACCAAAGCGGAATGGAGCCCAGAATAAACTTGGAAGGCAGTCAGGCCACAAGGACTGCAGTCCTGGACCAAGTCCTAATGTGCACTGGGTTTGGAGCCAGAGGACTTGGGATGCAAGTGACCCAGTAAGACACCAGCTGTGGCAGGAAAGGGAGAGCTTGTGTCACCCCTCCCCCAACTCCAGGGAGAAACTCCTTCCACTTGGAGAAAAGAGAAGGAAGAGTGCGGAAGACTTTGTCTTGCAACTTGGGTACTAGCTCAGAAAAAAGTATCAAGCAGATTCCTGAAGCCCCTGATTCTGGGCCCCAGCTCCTAGATGGCACTTCTAGATCCATCCTGGGCCAGAGGGAACCTGCCACCCTGAAGGAAAGGATACAGTCCTGGCAAGATTCACCACCTGCTTACTAAAGAGCCCTTGAGCCTTGACTAAACATTAGCAGTAGCCAGGCAGTAGTAGCCATAGGTCTTGGGCAAGAGCCGGTACTGTACTGGCTTCCAGTGTGATCCAGCATATTGTCAGCTGTGGTGGCCACAGGAGTGCTCATGCCACCTTCTCCCAACTGTGGGCAGCTCAGTGCAGAGAGAGACTTCTGTTTGGAGAAAAAAGGAAGAGACTTTGCCTGGTAATCCAGGAAATTCTCCCAGATCTTAGCCAAGTCCACCAGGGAATAACCTCTAGGAGTCAGCAAGAGTGGCAGCATTACTGGGCTTGGAGCGCCCCCTAGTGCTGAAATAGCTGCAGTTACCACAGGATTAGATCACAATGCTCAATTCCCTTCGAAAGCCTAAGGATAAGTACAAACAAGCCAAGACTGGAAAGACTGGAATAAATACCTAACTCTCCAGTGCCCAGACATCAGTGAACATCCACAAGCATCAAGAACATCCAGGAAATCATGACCTCACCAAACAAAGTAAATAAGGCACCAGTGACCAATCCGGGAGTGATGGTGATATGTGAACTTTCAGACAGAGAATTCAAAAATAGCTGTTTTAAGAAAATTCAGTGAACTTCAAGATAACACAGAGAAGGAATTCAGAATTCTATCGAGAAGTTTAACAAAAAGATTGAAATAATTTTTAAATATCAAGCAGAAAATAGGGAGCTGAAAAATTCATTTCACAAACAGAAAAATGCATCAGTGTTTCAACAGCAGAATTGATCAAGCAGAAGAAACAGCTAGTGAGCTTGAAGGCAGCCCACGTGAAAATGCACAGTAAGAAGAAAAAAATAAAAAGAAAAAAGAATGAAGCACACCTATAAGATCTAGAAAGTAGTCTCAAAAAAGCGAATGTAAGAGTTATTGGCCTTACAGAGGAGGCAGAGAGATCAAAGCAGAGAGTTTATTCAAAGAAATAGTAACGAGAACTTTCCTAATCTAGAAAAAGATATCAATATCCAGGTACAAGGAGGTCATAAAACACTAAGCCAATTGAACCAAAGTATGACTACCTCAAGGCGTTTAATAATCCAACTCTCAAAGGTCAAGGATAAATGAAGGAGCATAAAAGCAGCAAGAGAAAAGAAACAAAGAACGTACAAAGGATCTCCAATATGTCTGGCAGCAGACTTCTCGGCAAAAAACTTACAGGCCAGGAGAGAGAAACATGACATATTTAAAGAGCTGAAGAAAAAAAAACTTTCATCCTAGAATAATATATCCAGCAAAAATATCCTCCAAACATGAAGAAGGAATAAAGATCCTAAGCAAACAGAAGCTGAGGGATTTCATCAACATCAGACCTATCCTGCAGGAAATGCTAAATGGAGTTCATCAGTCTGAAAGGAAAGGACATTAACAAGCCAGAAGAAATCATCTCAAAATATGAAATTCACCAGTAATAGTAAGTACACAGACAAATACAGAATAGTCTAACACTGTAATCGTGGCATGTAAATCATTCATATCTTGAGTAGGCAGCCAAAAAGACAAATCTATCAAAAATAATAACTTCAATAATATTCTAAAAGACAGATAGTTTAAAGGGATATAAATAGAAACATCAAAAAAGTAAAAAATCAGGAATGATGGAGTTAAAGTGTAGAGTGTTTCAGTTTTCTCTTTGCTTGTTTGTTTTGCTCTTTTTTTTGTAATAGAGACAGTTGTCATCACTTTAAAATAATTGGTTCTAAGATGTTATTTGCAAGACTCATAATAGCCTCAAATCAAAAACCTACAACAGATACACAAAAAATAAAAAGCAAGAAATTAAAACATACGATCAGAGAAAATCACTTTTATGCAAAGAAAGACAGGAAGGAAGGGAGAAAGAAAGGGAGGACCACAACAGAACTACAAAAAAAAAAATGGCATTAGTAAGTTCTTACCCATCAAAAATAATGCTGAATGTAAATGGACTAAACTCACCAATAAAAGACGTAGAGTGACTGAATGGACAAAAAAAGAGGACCTGAATATATGCTGCCTAAAAGAAACTCACTTCACTTGTAAAGACACACATGTGCTAAAAATAAAGGGACAGAAAAAGATAATCCATGCAAATGGAAATGGAAAAAGAGGAAGAGTAGCTATACTTACATCAGGTAAAATAGATTTCAAGACAAAAACTGCAAAAAGAGACAAAGAAGGTCATTATATAATAATAAAGAGATCAATTCAGCAAAAGAATATAACAATTCTAAATATAATGTAACCCAACACTGGAACTCCCAGATATATAAAGCAAATATTATTAGAGCTAAAGAGAATGATAGACCCCACACAATAATATCCCCCCTTTAGCATTGAGCAGATCATCCAGACAGAAAATCAACGAAGAAACATCAGACTTAATTTGTAGTATAGACCAAATGAACCTAATCAATACGTACAGAACATTTCATTCAACAGCTACAGAATACACATACTTCTCTTCGACACAAGGACCATTTTCAAAGATAAACCATATGCTAGGTCACAAAACAAGACTTAAAAAGTTCAAGAAAATTGCAGACATAGCAAGTATCTTCTTGAACCACAATGGAATAAAACTAGAAATCAATAATCAGAGGAACATTGCAAACTATATAAACACATGGAAATTAAACAATATGCTCCTGAATGACCACTAGGTCAATGAAAAAATTAAGAAGGAAATTAAAAATTTCTTGAAACAAATGGAAATAGAAACACAACAGGCCAAAACCTATGGGATACAGTAAAAGCAGTACAAAAAGGAATGTTTACAGGTATAAATGCTTACATCAAAAAAGTAAAAGCACACAAAAAAACCTAATGATGCATCTTTGCATCTTAAAGAACTAGAAAAGCAAGAACAAACCAAACCCAAAATTAATAGAAGAAAAGAAATAATAAAGCTCAGAGCGGAATAATTGAAACCAAATAAACAACATAAAAGATCAATGAAATGAAAATCTTTTTTTGAAAAGATAAAACTGACAAACTTTTAGCCAGACTAAGAAAAAAAAATGAGAGAAAACCCAAAAAAAATAAAATCAGAAATGGAAAAGGAGACATTACAACTGATACAGCAGAAATTATAAGGATTAGAGATTCTTATGAGTAACTGTATGTCAATAAACTGGAAAATCTAGAAAAAATGGATAAATTCCTAGACACATATAACCTACCAAGATTGAACCATGAAGAAATCCAAAACCTGAAATAGACCAATAACAAGCAATAAGACAGAAGTGCCGGGAATGGTGGCCAACGTTCCCCACAAAAAAACGAGTCCCTTTGGTAGAGTTGCAAGGGATAAGAAAATAATAGAGAAAAATGGAAAATAAAAGAATTAAAAGAATACACAGAGACAAAGATATAGTTTTATAAGTTTATGAAGATTATAGGCAAAGCAGGATCTCAGGGGGCCTAGACCTTCTCCATGGGTCTCAAAAAGCCCCAAATGAGGTCTTACATGGTAACTTATAGGGAATAGTGATTAATTGCCAGGGGTAACAGATTTACATAACAACAGGTAGTTCCTCTCAGGTTAACAGATTTTCAGAAGGCTTCTACAGATTCTTTAACTAATTCTATCTACGTGAGCAAATGGTTATAAAGTCTTTCAAAGATTAACTTCTAAGTTCTAAGGTAAGTTTATCACTTAACAGAGGGGTTAAACAGAGGTATGTTGGCTCCATATTTATTAGGTTATTGTGAATGGAGACGAGTAGTCTAGAGTGTTTAAACAAGAGCTTTGCTTTTAGCCATTCGGGCAGCTGTTCCGGGGCGCACTCCATTGTCAGCTCTCATCCTGCAGTTTTTAACAGATTCGCTTTGCTTTACAAAGCAAATCCAAACCTTTAAGTCTGAGAAACGCAGCGCCTTGTGGGATACAGCCGCTACTGTCTTTCAGAGACGCCCTTCTGAGTGTAACAGCATTTGAAATGCAAACCAACACGTTCACATATTCCTTCAGGGTAAAGCTCTGCAAAACTCCTAAGACAAATCCTGTCTGCAAACACATCTATATTGATTCATGGAGCAACATAGAAGCAGTAATTAAAAAGTCTGTCATCAAGTAAAAGCCCAGGACCCAATGGCTTTGCTGTTGAAGTCTACCA
This sequence comes from Indri indri, assembly GCA_004363605.1. Lineage (NCBI taxonomy): Eukaryota > Metazoa > Chordata > Mammalia > Primates > Indriidae > Indri > Indri indri. The sequence goes on from RJWJ010009539.1 coordinate 21,983, forward strand.
AACATTTATAGAAGAACTAATACCAATTCTACTCAAACTATTCCAAAAAATCAAGGTGAAAGATATCAGAAATCAAGCCAGAGGAAGAGTAATGGTAAAGATTCATGGGAATTAAAGAAGAAAATTTGAAATAATTGGGAAGGGCTCTTAAACAGTGATATGAACTTTCTTACATATGACTTTGGAAATTATGATACTGTATTATTATATCATTTAATCCTCATAACAAGATATGAAAGGTACTATTACCTCCATTTTATTTAAGAGGCTGTTTTAGAGAGGTCTAGCAGCTAGTTAACGGTCACACAGCTAGGAAATGATAATCAGCATTCTAACCCAGATTCCAAGTCTGCTGTCTCTCCACCAGGTCACAAATAACCTACTTCTATATACCAATGTATAGACTCCCCGTAGTAAAATTAAACCTAAAATTTCAACAAAAGCAAGTAAATGTATCTTGGCATTTTCCACCAATATTTGGCATGATAGAACTCAGGGAAAATGGTAATAAAAAGAATAAAGCATGTTTAAAAACATAAAGTAATTCGAAGATGAGGAAGATTATAAAATAGGCCTCCCAGAAAGGAAACATTTGGAAATCTGTAGGCCTTGAGGTATGAAGGAAAAAAGCAGAATAAATAAAATGATAATGACGTTGACATGTATAATACAGATAAAATGAGAGATTGGTGTCTTCCCTATACAGATCACAAACTAACTTAGGCTAGTTTTGGGGGAGTCCATTTCCTAGACACTTCCTTCAGTACAAATGAAAATGCTTTGACTAGTTTCAATGATAATATTTTTCAAAAGATAGAGGATGAAACTTAGTAAATTGCTATTCCAGAGTTAATTTAGGCCAGCAAAGAATAATTATAATAGCAGGTAACAAGGAATTGTTGTAAACTTTTGAAGGGAAACAACTTAGGGACTTAAGTTACAAAAGGAAAAGAAAGGGAAGGCTGAGTATAGAAAGATAAATACTACAGACTTATGGAAAGCAATAAGTTTTAGAAAAGAATCAGATATTTTTTGGCCAAAGACTCTAAAAGAAAAAAAAAATCAGGAGATAACAAGATAAAATCCTGACAATAACCATCTCCACATATCTTCAGGAAAAGAGAAAGATAAAGCGGCTGATGGTGTAGCATCAGAGTGAGTGTCCAGATGAACTCAGATGTGTTAAAGGATATCTATAAACAGACGGAAAGAAAGGCATGCAATCAAGTATGATAAAATAATATTAGGAATACTGCAATCCAAAATAAACTAAGTTTCAGAAAAATACTAAGAGCAAAAGGAGATTTGGAATTATGCACAGAGCAAGAAGACAATGAAGGAAGATGTAGGTCTCCTCTTCAAATGAATATTAAATTGCAAAGGAAAGAGAAACTGTGGAATTCTTACTTTGCTTTCATCTTCTCAATCAAAAAGAATGAAATTCAGACAGGAAAGAATAGAACACATATTGGAAAAGGGAAATAAAATCCTAAATAGAAAAGATCACAGCACTATCTCATTCTGTTAAATCATCTCAGCATTATGGTCTTGTTTTCAACAATTCCTTCCAGCTCTGAATTTTATTCTGTTATTTGAAAATTGAAAGAGATGTTTGCAAGCTCAAAGTGAGAAAGGATCTCCTGTCTACCTCACCTAGAGCCTTTATTACTAAAAATGCCCTCGCCCGTGCTGAAGGGGTAGCCCTATGTAGATCACATAGCCTTGCCCTCTGGCTAAAGCTGATTAGACCGAGGATGTGACTTTAACCAAAGTATGCCAATCCACCGATGGAAAACAAAGTGGCTTGAAGCAAAATTATTTGAGCTAAACCAATCGGATGCTTTCAGAATATTAATGTGGAAATACAGAAATGGAAATAACCAAGCCATTATCAATGGCTATAAAGCTTAAAGAAGTTCTATAGACAGGAGTCCAGAAATAGAATCAAGGCCCTGAGGGGAGTCATGGAAAACAGAACAAATAAGGAAATATAAATTCTACAAGCAGAGGCTGTAAAGTCGAAAAAAGATACACAGACCTTAGGAAACATATAAGTCATAACTAGTGACAGAGAGGATCAGCTACCAGGAGAAAGCTACAATCTTTGTGGTTGAGCCCTATTGGAAAGATCAACAGACCTCTATTGCTAAGGTATTTAGAGCAGTATTATATCCCCTAAGACTGTCAACTGTTTGAATTCCTACGGAATTCATGCTTTTCCATCAGCTCTATCCTTACAAAAATTTCTCATACACAAAACGAATGAGGAGGTAGATACGTATGACAGCTCTAGAACCAGAAATTCTGAGTTAGAGAGTAGTTAGGATTTAAAGAAAATTCTATAATTTCATCTTTTTAAAGGATGTTTAATCTGCCCTAGGCAGGAGACTTTACTAATTAATAATGTGGGCCATGGAATTAAGTCATACCTGAATTCCAACCCTCGATTCTGCATAGACATAATTTCAACATTTGAAACTTAAGAACTTTGTTTTCTTACTGCTCTATATAGAAGCACCTTGTCCACAGAAGAGTGTTTATCACATAGCAGGCATCCCACAAATATTGGGGAATAAATGCATAAAATTAGATAAGTTACAAAATTTATCTTAGCCTGTTTCCTCATCTATGAAATTACACTGACCTACCTTAGAGTATTGTTGTGAAGATTAAGTGAAGTAAACCTTTAGTATTTCACCTAGCATGGTCAGCACTTGGTAAGTATGCTGATTATTGTCATCCTGTTTTGTATATATTTTTGGCTGGTTTATAATGTTTTTGCTTTGTAAAGTACTCCAGTATTCTTAAAATTGGGTATAAAATATCAGTATATAATTCTAATGCTTTTAAATGTTTTTACATGAATCAGAAGTATATGTGTAAAATAATGAGCCTTTTGGGCTTTGACTCTTTTCTTGACAAGTTTGCACGATCTACAAAAATTACTCAATCCGTGATTGAAGCAATTGAATCAAATGTGCCGTCAAAATTGGAGGCAAGTGTGTGATATCCTTAATGCCCCCCGAATCCCTCCAGTAAACAAGTGTCAGAGGTAGCACAAAGTAAACAGCAAGCTATTGAAAGATATGTGTTGGGAAGGTGAGGGTAGGAATTGCTATACTAATTATTTTTTTAACCATAAGCCTCTATAGTTGAGCAAATATTACATATTTGAACATATGAGTTCTAAGTTACGTTTGACAGAAACTTAAACATATACTCTTTGTTAAAACTCCTAATTATGATATTTTTAATCAATAAATTGAAACATTAAATTTTTCCACATTTTCCATTAGAAGGCATCTTTTAAGTTACATTGGTATTACATCTGATTATATTCTAGATTCTTCTTTTTTTTTTTTTTTTTTTTATTCCAGGGTATTGTGAGGGTACAAACGCTACAGTTACACTTTATGCCTTTGCCTCACTCTATTCTAGATTCTTTAGCTAGAGAGAAAACACTCAGTTCATAACAACTGAATGTGAATTGCCCTGAGAAACTTTGTTGAAAATCACATTGTTCAGAAGATTATGCTAGTAAAAGGAAAGTAGTGACCTCCATACATAGCATACAAGAAATATACAGGCCAACAAAGTTCTGAAATGGGACATTTCCCTCCTGCTAACAGAAAGAGTGTAAATAAGTGCCAAATTCAGTAAGTATAATAAACCATAACTGTTAGAATGTGTTTAGACACTATCACTGTTTAAATTGCATAAAGATTCATCTAAAGTTTTTGGATGAAGCCAGATATGATTAATCTTTATAATTTATAAATCTAGATGTATTTATTTTAATTGCCATTAGTATTATAAATTTTGTCCTCTTGCTAATTAAAAATTTCCAGTTTTAAGCTTAGAGTAAATTAAATCTACTTTGGCAAAGTTAGATGAGACATTTAGGCATAAGGATTACAGATGTTAGAAAAAGATGGAAGATTGAACACATCCATCTACTTTCCCTACATTCCTAAACTCCATTAAAAACCAGCAGGAAAGGAATTTTTAATGGTAAAAACCAACAACAAAAAAGGAGAAATGGAAAGGACAAAACATCCAGAAAGCAATAGTCCCATACATGACTTAGCCAACCTGAAAAAGTGTAATTAAAAGCTTGTAGTAGGAGAAGATGGAAAGTAACTCTATACCATAGAATCTCTCTTATGTATTCCCTATTTTGTAGTAATTATAACCCTTCCTTATGATTATCCTGCCTCCCACACTGGACTGTAAGCCCCACAACATAGGGAATAGGTTTATTTTCCTTTGTATCCCCAGTGCCCAGCCCCTGCTTGTTTGACACAAAGTGCTCAATACATGTTTATGAGACCAATGAATACAACTCATTTCATTGTAATTAATACATACTCATATAATCTCTTCCACCCATTCAACGTATCCTGTAAATTATAAGCTGATTATTCTTAGATCATAAAATCCACATTCTGTGAGGTAGCCTTGAACCAATAGCCTCATTGCAAAAGTTTAATTTCTGAAGACAGCAATTGCGCTTTAAGTAAGCATCCCCTAGCAAAGGGTAGGCAATCAATAAACTGCTGTTAAATAAAATTGCATTGTTTTGAATGGCACATGGAAAAAAAGTGAAATGACCAACAAAATGAAATGAAGAAAAACTAGGGAAGATACAATAAAACAAGGGGAAAGTATAATACAGCAGAGATCATTAACATTACTAAAGACTATATTAAACTTTTTCAGGAATTTTGTTGCAAAAAATAATAAGAAATAGCAGAGATTTTAATACACGTTGTACTAAAAAAGGAGAATAAAATAGCTGTTTGGTGGCTAGGTGCAGTGGCTCACTGAGGTAATCCTAGCACTTTGGGAGGCCAAGGAGGGAGGATCCCTTGAGCGCAGGAGTTCAAGACCAGCCTGAGCAACATGAAGGGACCCTGTCTCTACAAAAAATAAAATTAAAAATACAGCCAGTTGTGGTGGCATACACCTGTAGTCCTAGTTACTTGGGAGGCTGAGGCAGGAGTATTGCTTGAGCCCAGGATTTTGAAGTTGCAGTGGGCTATGATGACACAACGGCGCTCTAGCCCGGGCGATAGAGTGAGAAGCACTGTCTCAAAATGAACAAACAAACAAAAAAATAGCTGTTTGGTGAATTTAAGAGGAAAAAATGGACCATGCCAAATGAGGTTGTTGAGTAGGATAATTATTATAGCCGGATCAAGAAAAATTTCTTAATCAGAAAAAATTATAATTTTTTTTCTTTTAGAAAATGTCAAGTGAATTTCTGAGAATGGATATCAGTTCATGCTGGAAAGAGATTTTTTTCTTCAAATATCATAAAAATAGGTGGACAAAGATTATATTAACCATAGTACATGATGTTCTGTGTTTTTATTTTATTTTTGTTTGTTTATTTTTGCCCTACTATTAATGAATAGGCTTTGTTAATTGTCTTACGTCAATCCTATTACCTTAGAGCTATTTCTGCAAGGGTCATCAATATCCAGGGATCTTAAATCTGAGCTTAAACTTGCCTGAGTTCAGAGGAGTTCAGTAGACAGGGGTTCTCATTCCCTGAACATAATCCCGGACGCCGGACGCAGAGACCCAAACTGTGAGTCCACAAGTCTTCCTGATAATACAAATTTTAAAATTTTACCTTAGGGGAAAGGATAATAATTTCACTGTTTATACATTATTTTGTTCTTTTAAAATAACTCAAAGTACATAAAGTGTTGATTTCTCTACTATAAAGACAAGTACTATGTACCTTGGTCTCTTAAAATGATTTTGTACTAGTCATCCTCACCAATAAAAATTCAGAGTAAACATGCAATTTGAGTCTGGTATTCTAGACAGTTAAAATAAGACCATGCATAAAGAATTAATTTTGAAATTCTAAATTTCCTTTGAGTGAAGGGATAACTGAAGGGAAGAAATGCTAATTCCTTGTCCTTTGTGTTTGAGGATTTGGCTCCCACGCTGTGAAAGGGAGTGCAGTACCTGCCCCTCATCCAAGGGAGGTATGTTCCTGGACCCAAGCGCATGCCTGAAACAGCAGATATACTTTCTTTTTCCCTATACATACACACCTATGATAAAGTTTAATTTATAAACTAGTCACAATGAGGGATTAACAACAACTAATAATAAAATAGAACAATTATAACAATATGCCAGCCTCACTAATATTGAGCTTTGGGACCATTATTAAGTAAATAAGGGTTACTTGAACACAAGCATTGCAATACCACAATAGGAGATCTAAGTGACTGACAGGTGGGTAGTGTGGACATGTTGGACAAAGGGATGATTCATGTCCCAGGCAGGACAGAGCAAAATGGTGACATTTCATCACACTACTCAGAACAGTGCACAATTTAAAACATAAATTGCTTATTTCTGGAATTTTCCACTTAATACTTTTGGAGCAAGGTTGACTGAGGGTAACTGAAACCACAAAAAGTAAAACCTATGTTAAGAGGGGACTACTATATTACATTCAGCACTAAGACATTCTCAGATCTCTGAATCAGACACTTAACCAGTTGTATGTTTGGGAGTTTTTGCTTAATAATACATTTTTTATTTTTTTTTGTTGTTGGTTTTTAGTCTTTAGAGTGGGGATAATAATTACTATTTCCAAAGGTTACTTTAAAAATTTCATGAGACAGAAGGAATGTTTTTAAAAGAAAAGGATACTGACAGTTTGTTGACATTTATTAAATTAGGTGAAAATTTTCTTTCAATTGGTTTTATCTTTCTTGTTTTTTATTCGCATGGAGGTGATTTTTATTACTACTAACATTTACAGTTTGCATCATGAAAATGAGTGCAGTAAGAGTTGTCAATTGTTTTGAAATGGAGTATTTTTATTAACTGCAAAAATAGCTTTTAACTACGGCATCTATTTTAAATATATGTATATATATAGAGAGAGACCATTATATATGCTACTTAGAATCACTTAACATTAAAGCTGGAAAAAACTTTAGAGATCATCTAATTCATCATGGCAATTTTTGTCTAAATATTGTTTGTAAACTAGATTTAATATTATATAAGTTATTGTCAAAATATATATGAAACTTTCAGGATAATGTCTGTAATGGAATTCAAACAGTATGTACTGGGATAGTGTATTTACAAGATAAGAGATACTCAAAAAAACATAGCTGCTCTGAATTCCTTGAAGATTCTGGTACTTCTATTTTCTCCAAAACAAGTAAGAGAGTATCTGTATGTTGTAACAGAAAACCTGGGTAGGTTGTCTTTTCACTAGGAGCAAGAATTCAGTTATAATTTTGAAAGCTCATATTTTCTCAGAATAAATATTTTTACTGATGATACAGGTGGACAAATAGGAAATTGCTATTTGCTATGCATTCCTGACATACAAATTGTTTAAAAGGCTCCCTACATATCCCGCCTGCCCAGTCCCATTTGTGGAAAAAGCAAAACTATTCGAGAAGGGTAGACAGTGAGAAAGCATTACATCTGTTCTGCTGTATCTTACATCACAGTTTCAATCACAATTTTTCTATCAAAGTTGTTATGAACTTAGATACTTGGGGGAAAATATAATGCAAAGTAAGGAATGTTTTCAATAACATCAAGATGTGCATTTTATATGAAAAAGAAAGCAAACTAACATCTGCTGAGTGCCAACCACTTTCTTATTTGTTACAGCCATTTTGAGGACCACGTGTCCTGGATTCCACTAGTGCTTCTGGGGATTTATTTTTTAAAAAAACTTTTATCATGATACCACAAAACGTTGTGATGTAAATGTCGATCTATCCAAAACCAATGACTAGAATAACTAAAGGTAGCAACAGAGATCCTGAGTGTTATAATACTACCATCTCTGCAAAGTCCTATGCCATTAAAGAACCGAAATTTAGAAAAGATATATTAATATAAAAGTATTATGACATAAATGCAAAAAGAAAAATCAAATGGGAAATCACTCAGTCTTTGCAAAATCATGGGTAGAAAAGCCAATTTACTGAAAAATGAGCATGTTACATTCAAATTAAATCATCACTCCCATTTCCTCACTTAGAAATACACTTCAGAAAATCGTTTTTACTATTGTTTTTAAGGCAATTTTATTTTACGTACATTTTATTTGCCTGTATTTCATTACTCCAAATTAGTCTGCTCTTTATTTTGTATGTTCTTAAATGCCTTGTGGCAAACAGACGTTACTAGGAGCAAATCAAAGTATAACAATAAAGTACCTTTGTCAGTAATGAATTAGGAGAATATGAAATAGTTTTGAGATAAAGTGTACAATAAGTGTGTGTGTCACACACACACGCGTGCGAACACATTCTTTGGGAAGGGAAGATAATTAGGCATAAGCAGTACATACGTGTATTATTTCTGAAATAAAATTTAGATTAGTTTGAGTCTGTTCATTATTAATTTTAAATATTTGGTTTTAGTATTTTTAATTATTTACTAATTATCAAGCCTTTGCTCAATACCTATTAAATGCCTAATACAAAATACTACACAATTTATATAATTTCACTCATTTAATCCTCATACGACCTTTTGAAGTAGACACAATTATTACTTTAATTTTACAGTTGAGAAAACTAAAGCACATGCCAGTGGGGGTGGGATGGTAAACACAACTAATGGAAGCAAAACGCACTGTATAGTGGGGGGACACACGCTTCTAGCCCTGGCTTGAGCTTCGCAAACGCATTACATGTAACCAAAATATTTGTACCTCCATAATATCCTGAATAAATAACAAAAAATAAAAATTAAAAAAAATAAAAAGGCAAAAATGAAATTTAAAAAAAGAAAACTAAAGCACAGAGGGTGTTAGTGATTTGCCCCAGGTCACACAGCCAATGATTGGCAGAGCTAGATTTGAACACAAGTGCTTAAGTGCGAATCATTATGCTATCCTGCCACTTGGAAGCATTGTAACGCATAGTTCCTGTCGCTAGAAGCTTAGTTCCTCCTTTGAAGAGAAGGTAAATATAAATAAATCAATTAGAGAATAATTCAAGAGATTAACTGATATACTATGAGGAATAAAATCCCGCCTTTATTAATATCAAATGTAAGGGCATATCTCCCATTAGCCATCACTCGATCTCAAAGTCGATAATTAAAATAGGGGTATGGAATAGAAAAAGAGAAAATTATGGCTTGGGTGAAATAATTAGATCCACCTTTATGATTTGAGAGACAGTGGAGGTCTCCAAAAGCCAGTAATATTTCCATGATCTGCCACAGTGCTGTCAGACCTACCTATATGAAATTTCCACCACTGACAACTTATTTTCAATAAGAAAGAAAAAGCAGAACTGCTTTCTAGAGGAGTCCTTCATGACATTGGGGAAGATATTCATGGCAGGGGTTAAAACGTCTCACATTAATATTTTAGTATTGGTGAGCACATTAGCCTGGCTTAGTTGATCAGATTAGCTCACAGTCACCTTGGAAAACACAGGAAAGCAGAGACCTAAGGAGATGTATGGTTAGAGGTAGAAAAAGTTAGTACATGAAGCCCTGCAAGGGTAAGCAGAATACAGTGTGACATCCTTATGGAACACAGATGAAGACACAGAATCTAGGTTTCTAACAATAGCTAAAGTTAAGCAGAATGTCTGTCAATCTTGCCCACCTAGAAGTGTTGCTTGGCTTCAGCCATCTCACAGTATAGTGTGTGCCAGGTAGTGCCCTAAAGGTAAATAACTTACTAAATTCCACTTTAGTTGAGGGGATGGGTATATTCACACCTACTGGGTGCAGTGCACACCATCTGGGGGATGGACATGCTTGAAGCTCCGACTCAGGTGGGGAAAAGGCAATATATGTAACCTAAACATTTGTACCCCCATAATATGCTGAAATAAAAAATAAATAAATAAATAAAAATGGGGGGAAAATTAATTAATTTAAAAAAGAAGGATTTCGCTTCAGTACCTGATTCCCAGTCACTTATTTATATCCTATGTTTAATCATATTCTCTCATAATAATGCCATTTTAGTACAGCACCTTTTCTGAAACAGTTGTCACTCGTTGGTTTCCAAAGGGGAATATACGCATCCATGTATACAAAAGAAGGAAGATTGTTTATTTTAGATTTAACAACAGCAACAAAAACAAAAAACTATCTTACTGTGAAAATGTTACATCGGAGCTACTTTAATGCTCTATGTTTTCTGCATTTCGTATGTCCATGGAAAGATGTCAGGTGTGTCAAAGGTAGAGAGGTAATTTAATGGTTAGTTGTTTAACCTCTTTTCTCTGTAGTTAGGGAAACCAGTATCAGAATAAGGCATTGAAAACCTCTAATTACAATCTGCAAAGAGAAAAACTGAATGAATATATATTTACCTGAACCTCAGCCCTCCTAAATAAAATAGATTACTTCTATTGAGTATTTACCTCTTATTTCTCAAGGGAAAATAATAGTTATTAAAATTCTTAAAGACATTCTTTCTCTGTGTGGAAAATATTGCTATATGATATATTTTTAGATGTCCTACTAGCTACTTGATCTGACCTAGTCTAAGGTGAGCACATATACTCTATCCTAAGTCTGTGTATCACTCTTCTGATTTACTTTTAGAGTAATACCTTTGATTCTATTGCAGTTAGCATAGAACATCAATATTTTCCTTAGGATATCAAAACAACCCAGGAAAATGGCCAAGGAAATAACTGGTGTTTGTATTATCTAACACAGAGGGGAATCCTGGCCTATATTTTTGTGGGACCTTCTGTGATATCCCAGGAAGGTGGATCCAGAAGCAGGGAAAGAATTAGTGAAGAGTCAAAAAAGGAAGAATTAATTTTAGGGATTCTCATTTCCCTAACTGCAATTCTAATGGGTAGGTTCCCTAAAAAAAGTCCAGAGTCTCCAAAGCTTTCGAAATTAAGGAAAAGGCAGACTATGGAGGCACAGAAATAGTGGACCCAGCATCTACATAGTTTAATTTATTCTTTACAAAAGTCAGAACCTGGAGCTATGGACTGAATTTTATCTTCCCCAAAATTCATACATTGAAACTCTAACCCCAAATGTGACTATATTTGGAGATAGGACCTTTACAGAAGTAATTAAGGTTAAATAAGGTTAAAGGGTATGGCCCTGATTCTCTAGGATTAATGTTCTTAGGAGAAGTGACACCAGAGAGCTCACTTACTGTCTGCCATCTAAAGGCACAGTGAGAAGGCAGCTGTCTGCAAGCCAGGAAGAGAGCCCTCACCAGAAACTGACTTTGCTAGATCCTGATCTGAGACTTTTAAACTCTGGAACAAGGAAAAAAAAATTTTTTTAAGCCACTTCAGTCTTGGGCTGCTTTTTTGTTATAGCAGCCCAAGCAAACAAAGGCATCTTGTAACTGTTCATTTGTGACTTTTGACAAACAGAAAAGTGGCAGAAAGTTTAAGAGCCTGAAGTATTAGTTTTCAAACATAAGCACACTCTTAGAAGATTTTTACATAAAACTTGGGCTAAATAATAAGAGGCCTAAGAATCAGACTTAATTTTAGAAATTTATCTTGAAGATTTATAAAGCCATAGAATTGTTACTTCGATTACATTTTAAAAATCAAATTCCATTCTCCTGGATAGAGCTGGAATGCATTCTACTAAGTTAAGTATCCCAAGAATGGAAAAACAAGCACCACATGTACTCACCATCACATTGGTATTAACTGATCAACACATAAGTGCACATATAAGAAAAACATCTATTGGATGTTGGGGAGGGGGGAGGGAGGAGGAGGGGACGGGTATATGCATACACAAAGAGTGTGATGCACACCATCCGGGGATGGACATGCTTGAAGCTCGGACTTGGGGTGGCGGGGGAGCCCAAGGGCAACATAAGTAACCTAAGCATCTGTACCCCCATAATATGCTGAAATAAAAAAAAATTTTTTTAAAAACTTAAAAAAAATCAAATTCCATTCTTTGGAGTAAGGATTAATTTTTTTAACAGTCGATGTGAGTCTATGAGTGAAATATCTCACTTCACTATATATATCGCACAAAGCTCACAGTGTAACGTTTCCATAATTTTGCTGTACATGCAAGAGTAGTTCTATATGGAACATTTCCTAATTTTTTAATATGTATATATATATATATATATATCATGCTTTTTTTTTTTTAGAGATAGGGTCTTACTCTGCCACCCAGGCTGGAGTGCAGAGGCGCGATCACAGCTCAGTGCAGCATCGAACTCCTAGGCTCAAGGGAAGCAATCCCCCTGCCTAGTCTCCTGAGTAGCTAGGACTACAGGTGCGTGTCATCACACCTGGCTATTTTTTTTGTTTTATTTTTCATAGAGACAGGGTCTTGCTGTGTTTCGTAGGCTGGTCTCAAATGCCTGTTCTCAATTGATCCTCCCACCTTTGCCTCCCATTGATTTTATACATGACCTAGAGACATAAGATTGATGATAAGTTCTCAATTCATATGATTGTCAAGAATCAACAGCAGGCCTGCTGTGTTTTGTATTGACCTTCCAGAGTCAATACCAGTCACTGAGAATTAATTCAGTTAACTTGAAATAAACGGACTCTTCTATTACATTCAGTGTAAACTAATGAGATTTAATCCAAAGCAGAAATCTATCATTCCAATAAGTACTATCTCAAAGAATTTAGGAACATGATGACTAACTGATTTGTTATTTTTCATATCCTTATCTTGGTTTTAATGCATGTATAAAAAGTTAGGTTGGCTTCTTTGGTTAATGCATGCCATTTTATAGAAGCAGCAATGGTGTAGTAGAAAAAGTAAAGATTTTGGAGATTCAAGAGCAGAGATCTGAAACCTGGCTCTGTCTCACCCACACTACCTCTGTGAGCTCTGTCAGGTCACTGAATCTCTCAGAGCCTGAAAATCCACATCTGGAAAACAAGGATAATAGTTTTGTGAGAATTAAAAATAGCATGTATAGAGTACCTGGCACATAGTAGGTTCTTTAAAATGTGTTGCTGTCATTTATGGAGTATTTACAATGTGTGAAACAATTATAAGAAAACAAGTAAAAAATTGACTCTGTCTTCAAAGAACTTACAACCATGGAGAAAAACATGTAAACGTAAATGTTACAAATTGAGGAGGATGCTAGGAGAAAAGTCAATCTAGGCCATGGTGATGAAATGATCCCACTATTTAAAAATCCACCAACAAACTACAACAAATAAATTTGAAAGCAAAACCCTTCTTAAGTAACACTGAGAATCCACAAGTCAATTCTAAATTAGATATTCTGATTAGATTTTATCAACAGATTTGAAATGATTAACAATTATCATTACTGTGTCATGTGAACAAGGATAATAATGAGAATGAAATGTTTAAGGGTAGATTTGGGCTTTTCAAGAGTCTTTTAAAACTAACATTTAAGAATTTTACTGTCTTCCTTTCTATTCCAGATCACCATTATCATATGTGAAACAGAAACAACAAGCAGAACGATTTATACTCGTCTCATTTTATTTCTTGGTAATTACTAACCCATAGTTGGGAGGTGTTAGAGATTTGAGGGAAAAGTTTGAGAAATGTTATCCCATATAAGCTATTATTTTAAATTATCATTAAAAACCTAAATCAAGAGGAAAATAAAACCCTAACTTGGTAAAATTGTATTTTAAATGTATTTCTTGTCAATATTAACTTTTACTTTTACTTTCGAAGAACTTGGTAATGCCCTTTTAAATGAACAATGTTCCGCCAAAGGTCATCCAAATACAATTTTCACTTAACACAGATTTTATTCATTGAAACAGTATAACTGTTTAAAATCAAAAAAGGACATCACAATTTTAACAATGATATAATTTGGAAAATACAGTAAGTCTTTTGCACCACAGTAAATGTTGGTGAAAGCATCATTTTTTTCTGTCTTCTTGCCCTTTATCACCAATTTCTAATCACACAAAGATGTGCTCACTATCGCCCAAAGCCTTATAATAATTCTATTGTTATTTTAAATCTTTTAACCTAAAGTAGACATGGAATTTTTTATCAACTAATAATACCATTGCAAACCAAATGTTGTTCATATTTTTAAATGACTGACACATATTATACGCAAACATAGAAAATACATTTTTATTTTACCTAACAGATGCAGGGAGCGGTTACTTACTATGTGTCAGGATCTAAGCCCCTTACAAATACTAATTCAATCACTTTTATGATGCTAATGTGAATTTTGAAGAAGATAAATTGAGATAATCAGAAAAGTCCAGAGTGAGCTGGTGACAGGGGAAACTAATTGGAATGTAGATCAAATCTATCAATAGCTAATAATACTCCACTTGTATCTTCCTCTAAAAGCTTTAAGTATGCAAGCAAACATGCTCATAACTCAGTATTTTTGTTTCAGTCTGTTCACTGCTTCCCTGGCAGTAAATGGTAGCAAATTTTGCCAATCTTTATACTCTAACTCAAATGGAGTTATTAGATAGGATGGACTCTGTTTTTTACTGAGACAGGCAATCCAGTTGATTTAAGTTTTAGTATTAATGAGTGCCATAATGGAAAAGTTTTGTTATTCATGTAATTCAGAGCCCGGAGAAATGCCTGACCCATAGTTTATTCTCAACATATATTATTAATCCAGTCTATGAATCAGATTTGTCTTAAGTAATTGGATTATCTTTTCTATAAAGGGATTCCTTGAAATTGGTAAAAGCCTTTCTGAAAAATGAAATCCCTTTTTCCCCATTAGATTGTCAACTAAGTAAGCAATAAGCAAGTCAAGAAGGAAGCTATGCACTGTCTCTTCAACATTTGAAATAAAATTATTTTTAGATTTTCTTAAACCCTGTGTATATTTATTGAGAACAGTAGCTTCCCCAAATTAACAATCTACTCTTGCAAAATAAAAGAGACTGATTTGAGTGTCTACTTATCAGGAAACTAAACAGGTTTAAGTAAAAGGTTTAGGTAAAAAAAGACAAACTATGAATTACATAAAATCCTTATGTCTATATATCTTTAATACCATGTGTTAAATTAATGTACTTTTTCAATGCAGACAGAAACATTCTAAACACTTTATCGCTTAGTGATAATCCTCAGCCTACTATGGAATCTGGCTGCAGGGTGCCATAAATATACTGATACATATATATTTACATTAATATATGTGTGTGTATCTTGGAATCCATCTGTCTTTGTTACCTCTTTGTTCGTCCTGCAGATTATATCAAATCCAATCCCTAAAATGGAAGAAGCCAAAAGCCAAAGTTTGGAGGAAGACTTTGAAGGACAGGCCACACATACAGGCAAGTAACTAGAAGAAAAAACAATTATTAAATTAAAGTCAAATCTGGAAATAGGTAATGTTCTTATTGACACTATTTAAGTAGTGAGTTTATTATAGGCAATACCTTCATATGGTTTGATAGAATAATCTAAAAAATATTTGAGTGGGTAAATTAATTTGAAATCAAATAACTCTTAAAACAGTTTCATTTAGATGTCAAAGAATAAGAAAAACACTAATTATTGATAATTTCTTGCTGCTCAACTATCACAATAGCTCTCAATTTACACTATAATTAAGCCATTTTCCCCTCTCCTAATTCTTCCCCAATGTGGACTTCTACTATAAATAATAGTAGACCAAAAGGTAAACAGTCTTTAATTTTAATTTTTTTAATATAAAATAAAGGGAATGATAAAACATTCTTGAATCAAATGAGTTTCAATATTCCTTCAGAAAACCTAACACTTCAATTCATTTCATTTAGAGCTTGTTTTTTTAATCTGCTAAATTATGTATGGCTATCTATATGACACTACTGAGAGCTTAAAAGTTAAATGCTATGACTTAAATTTTTTAATTCAAGTTTCTTTTAACTTTTTAAAATCTTGTTTGACTAGTAATTCCCTCTCTCCTTTAACTTGGACTGAAGTCTTTAAATTAAGCCCCAAAATTTTAATGAATGCACACAAGTACTAGAAAAAATGTGTCGGAATTGATTTTATAATAATAATATGAGGGATAGCTTTCTAAGCATGACACAAGTGTAAAAAAAAATTTTTTTTTAAAAAACTGATAAATTCAGTTAAAAGAAGGAGAGAAAGAGGGATAGACAAAGAGAAGGATGGAGGGAGAGAAGGAGAAGAGAAAAAAGAAAGGAAATGTCTGATGTCTGGTAAAAGTCACCAGGAGTAAAATTTTAAAAACATTTAACAAATTGGGGGAAAACATTTGTAACTCAATTGACAGACAAAGGGTTAACTTCCTTAATACATATTAAGAAATCCTACAATGTGTTTGTTTCTGATGCAGGAGATGATGTCTATTCTCATGGCAACACTTATACAAATTTCAATTGTGCAAATAGTCCTTTTGAAAATAAAAATGGAAACAGTTTATTTTTAATTTTATTCCAGGACCCAAAGGAGTAATAAGTGATTGGAGAAAGTTTAAATTAGAGAGTGAAGATAGTGATTCCATCCCACCTAGCAAGAAGGAGATTCTCAGGCAAATGTCTTCTCCTCAGAGTAGAGATGACAAAGATTCAAAAGAAAGAATCAGCAGAAAGGTAAGATAAAAAATCAATAACAAATAATTTGCCATGTGTTTTCTAATCTAAATGACTCTAAAGGATCACTTTACAAAATATATTGATTGCAGAATTGTTCATAACGGCAAAAAAAAAAAAAAAAAGGAAATGTAAAGAATGCCTATCTTTGTTTTCCATACTAAGAAATACACGCAGCTATTAAAAGAATGAGTTACAAATACATGAGTTGACCTAGAGGTAGTTTCACAATATGAAAAAGCAGAATACAGAGAATTTTAAATTGTATGATCCAATTCTCTAGAACAATTTAAAAAAGATACCTTTGTATATGTTTTTATGATTATGAGCCTATGAGTTTGTATATACAAAAGTACAGAAAGACACTCACCAAGTTGACAATATTGGTAATTTGAAAGTATGAGATTGGTTGGGAGAAGACAAGGAGGAAGGTAAGAAAAATAAGCCACAACTTAAAAAAAAAAAAGATATCCACAAATTTTTTAAAAGCAGCATTTTTATTTGAGTTATATAATATGTATATCTATGTGCATAAAGAGATATATTAAAAAATCATCTCTAAAAGGTTAATGGAGATAACCTCAGAGTATTAGAGTGGTGAAATTCCAGTATTAATTACTTTCCTCCCTTAGCTTTTAGGTCATTTTTCGATCATCATAATTAGTAAGTATAATTTATATAACAATAATAAGAATGATAATAATATAAGAAATCATAAAGTAATTTTTATTGTGAGGAAAATCACTTCAGTGGATTATTTATCTACAAGCTAGTGTATATGAGTTGTTGTATACTGATTTTCTACAATGATCAGAAATATGCCTTGGTCCCAGGCTTCTGACCATTGTAAAAATCTGCAATTCTAAAATTTGGGGGAGTGGGAAGTTGGTTCCTTCACTGAGTCACTACATAATATAAGACAACCAAGTTTTCCCATCTGAGGAATTGTAACAAAACTCCCCCACTTGGTTTGAAGAGATGTGAAGAGAAAATAAATGTAAAAGTGGTATGAAATGTAAAATACTACATAAATGTGACACATTATGATTATTAAAAGTTTTGTATTATGGTTAAGCTTTAGAAATGTATCTGAATGCCTAAATATCTAGATGCCTGAATATGCAAATGGAACAAGTTCTCATATGAATGCTCAAATGCATCTTTAAATCAGTATTTGTGCGGGTTGGTCTGTTACATTAACAAAACTATGGTAGCAATTTAAGAATTATACAAAACATTAAACAATTCTTTAGAGTTAAGAGAGACTAAATAAGAGAATAAGCTTAAGATAGAAAAAATATATAAGAAAATTACATATGAGGATATTAGAATGAGGATATTAAGAAAACAAATAAGAAACAGAAACAAGAGAAAGAAGTAATAAAAGTATCAGATATTTATACTTAACCTGAATCACAATATCTTCTTTTGTAAAATGACGCTAATAATACCTATCCTCAGAGGTTACTTGTAATGATTAACTAACATGATATATGTAAAGTGCCTAAGACATGGTAGATTTTCCATGAACATTAGTTTCTTGCCTTCTCAATTCTCCTCCACTTTAAAAATGCACCGTGGCTGCTGTTTGACAGGTTACCTGATGATAAGGCAGCAGTACGAGACCCTACTTGGGACCATCTAACTTCCATGGCTCTGAGCTGTCCCACATCAGTTAATCATACCACGTGTCAATGCTCCCTTGTATCTTTTTTGTTTGTTTGTTTTGTTTGGGGCGATGAGCACTTAACATTCTATTGAATACATTAATGATGGAGTAGCTGTTGCAGGCTATGCAGGTAATTTTATAAAAAATGGCTGTTTTGGAAAATGAAACTTAGGTCTTTTCTTACTTTGGCCTAAACCAGAGGAGAATAACAACCTGGAGGGCTTGCAAAAATATGGATTACTCAGCCTCACCTTTATAGGTTCTGATTCAGTAGATCTGGGGTAGTACCCAAATATTTCTATTTTCAAGAAGTTCCCAAGTGATGCTGATTCTGCTGGTCCAGCAATTAACCTCTTGGCTCGTGTGAGGAACTCTAAATAGTAGTAAAAGCTGTCTTGCTTGAATTCTACCCTATGTATTCTAAAACAAGAAAAAAATCATTAAGTTTTACGATATAATCCTTTTAACAGCTTTTGTGAAGGGGACACTAATGTCCAGAGGCATTTGTGGCAGACACATTTAAATGTGTGTGTGTGTGTGTATTTTTTTCCTTTTTGGTGAAACCCCAGAGCAGACCTTGTTGGGTTTTTTTTTTCCACTCAAAGCAGTGCGTAGTTAAGTGACATATTTCTGACTGAGACTGTGTGCATATCATGGCTCCACTATATTCAGCAATAGTTATACATGCATTTAATCATGAAATAATTATTGAACTCCTATTATGTGCCAGACACTATAGCAGATGTTGAAGATAGAGTGATGAATGAGACAAATAAAATTCCTGCCCCCGTGAACCATACCAGTTAGAAAAACTAATATTAAACAATTAAATAAATATATAACACAAGGTCAGGTAGTATTTATTGCTATGAAGAAAATAAACCAGTATAAAGAATTGAGATGAGGGCTCTTTTGGATAAAGTTATCAAGGAAGGTGACATTTGAACAAAAGCTTCAATGAGGTGAAAGAGAAGGCACCATCAGGAGTAAAGGCTACATGGTCCAGTCAGAGAAAAGAGCAAAAGCAAACTCTTTGAGTTGGGAATGGGCTTGGGTGTGTCTAAGGAATATAAATTTCTGATTGAATGATTTCTATCATTTCTTTCATCTGTTCTCAGATGAGCATTCAAGAATATGAACTTATCCAGCAAGGCAAAGAGGATGAAAATTGCCTTCGGAAATACCGTAGACAGTGTATGCAGGATATGCACCAGAAGTTGAGTTTTGGGCCTAGGTATGGCTTTGTGTATGAGCTGGAAACGGGGGAGCAATTCCTGGAAACGATCGAAAAGGAGCAGAAGATCACCACCATCGTTGTTCACATTTATGAAGACGGTATTAAGGGTTGTGATGCTCTAAACAGTAGTTTAACGTGCCTCGCAGCAGAATACCCTATAGTCAAATTTTGTAAAATAAAAGCTTCTAATACAGGTGCCGGGGACCGCTTTTCCTCAGATGTACTCCCCACACTGCTCATCTACAAAGGGGGGGAACTCATAAGCAATTTTATTAGTGTTACTGAACAGTTTGCTGAAGAATTTTTTGCTGGAGACGTGGAGTCTTTCCTAAATGAATATGGGTTACTACCTGAAAAAGAGGTACATGCCCTAGAGCAGACCAACATGGGTGAAGAAGATATGGAATAAAGAGACACTATGTCAATAGCTCATATTTACCCTTTATCATCGAACATTGATTTTGGTAGTATCCATATTCCTTTAGAGGACACCAAGTATGGCCATGGCTGTTCTAATTTTGAAAAAAGATTGACACTAAAACTGTGTTATTAGCATTTCTTAGCACTAGTTATTCAAATTAATATAATGCTTTACTACAAAAAAATTGTAGTCTTCAGCAACATTGTTAGCAGACAAAGAGGATGTGGATAACATTGCAACATTTTTCAAAAATCCCTTTCAAGTTATGTGTTGGCTTTTTTACTCCTTCCCCCTTGTTATTATTATTTGGGCTTTGCTTTTCAAATTACATTATTAATTATAATTTTACTTATGTAATAAGAATAAAATCTCATGAGGAAATAAATTTTCTGTTTGAAGTCTATTCTTTCTCAAGTATTATATTATCAAAGGCCCCAAAAACATTATAAAGTTCCAAAATACAAAAAAGTTATCATTCAGTAAAACATCTTATATTCCAACCAAATCTATGCATAAGAAACTTAGGAACATTGTGCCAAGTTATATATATATTTTTAAAAAGTATCTGTTATAAAAGCAGTATGGAAGCAAGGTCTTTTTATTCTCTGGATGAAAGAATAATATTTAGTAGTAACAAAAATTAAAATTATCATTGATTGATTGCCTATTAAAGGCCAGTATTTTATATGTGCCATCTCTAATTCATAACTACAAATCTGCATGTAGATAAGCTTACTCCCCTTTTATAAATAATGAAACTGAGACTCAGAGGGGTGAAGTGGAAGTTCTACTTTTATGTCCATTGAAAACATTTGGAAGTCTCTCTTCCCCCACAAACACATGGAAGTACAAAATAAAATATAATTTTAAAACGTTTTTATTAAAGACAGGTGTAGTGCCGTGTGCTTGCACTCCCAGCTCCTCGGGAGGTCAAGGCAGCAGACTAGCTTGAGCCCAGGAGTCCTAGGCTCCAGTGAGCTATGATCGCACACCTGTACTCCAGCCAGGGTGACAGAGCAAGTTCCTGTCTCTAAAGAATTAAATAAATAAAAATAAAAACGTCTTAAAATGCATGAATAAGCTGACAAGCAAGATAAAAGAAATGTCTGGGTGTCTGAATCAGAGTAGAACAATAACGGTGAGCAGGAACGGAAGCGACACGGCCTACAATTGAAGACACGGTGCTTGACAAACACCCAGAAACGGACTCCCTGCTCACAGCAGGTTTGCACGTTTTCCTCCGGCAGCCTGATGTTGAAATCAGACATTTGCCACAAGTTCTACTCTTCACTCTCCTAAATGACTACTTCGTAGCTTTTTCCTTTTCCTTAAATCCTTTACACCCTTTCCCCCTACTCCAAACGTTTCACCTTGCTGATACTTCTTTGAGAAAATAGAAGTTATCAGATGAGACCTACCTCATCTTTCCATCACCAGATCTAAAATGTGCAGCCACAGTAAAGCACGGTTCGTACTGGTGCCACCATGGAAGAGGTGCCCATTCTGTCTAAGGCCAGCTGATCTAACTGTGCTGTGGATCTTATTCTTTTCACCCATTCAATAATTTTTCTCCTGAAAGTATTCCCCGTCCCCACCTCAATCATCTTTCTTTCTCTATGTTGTGTTATTAATATTGGTTTGCAAGTGAGTTTTAAAATTGCCCACTATTTGAAATATACCCACCTATAATTGAAAATTTCCAGCTATCACTCACTTCTCTGCTTTCCTTTACAATCACGTCTCTCAAAAGAGGTATCCAAAATCACCATCTTTATTCCTCATTTCTAATTTTTTTATCCCACTCCAATCAAGCCTTTATCCCAAGCACTCTGATTACAGTTGTACTCATCTTGTCAAACTTAATAGCCAATTCTAATTCTCATTCCTTATTTTATTCTATCTTCTATAAGCATGTGCCAGAGTTGACTATCTCCTCCTCTTTTTGAGTCACTTCTTTTGGCTTCTTTGATGACGCCCTGCTTGTTTGCCTTCTATTCTACTGACTATTCTTTCTAAGTCTCCTTTGCTGACTTCTCCTTCTCCAGACACCCTAGGTAACCTCCTCATGTCCACAGTCTTAAATACCATTCGTATTAAAGCCACTCTCAAATTTATATCTCCAGCCTTACCTATCTCCTAGACTCCAAAATCCTATATCTCAACTGGAGGGAAGGAGAAATGGAGGAAAAGAATGGGAAAGAGAAAGAAGATCTACAATTGTACTAGATGTTAGTGATAAAAAGATGGAGAAAATAAAGTTCCTATGACCAGTTCCTAACACATGGTCTGAGTGTTTTTGTTAATGAATCTAAAATTCCATCCTCTATTCCTCTTTATAAATTGGGAAAACTATTTTAAATACCCCATGAACTATTTCTAAGTTGATGAGCAATACTCATATTAGATGAAGAAAAAGTGCTACAAAGGAGACAAGCAGGGTAACTATGTATAAAAATTAGAAGCTTTTAAAAAATAGTTCAATATGTTTTTCTTCTATCAAGTAATTGCTAACAGACGTATTAATCCCTTATAGAGTTCTCTGCTAAGGAATTAGTGAACCTAAAAAACTATAGCAAAAAACAGGATCCTGCCATGATAAAATTCAGAAATTCCTTAGTAGGACAACTCTTTAGGTTGACATTAATTCTGTAGACTGAAAGTAAATACTTGAAAGAATGGTGTCAAGGCAGTGAGGAAAGAGAATCAAATATGCATCTCAAAAGAGAATAATATTTTAAGAATAAAATATATGTTCTTTTCAATCACCAGTCATTGTTCACTTCAGTGTGGTGCGGTGTCGTAGGCCAGGGGCAGTAAGGCAAGGCTAAACAGTGAAAGACTCTCATCTATAGAAAAGATGAATAAAACCGAGTGCTTTGAAAAATTCCTGTTTAAAGAAAGCTTTACTCTTGAAAGAAATAACCCATCGTGCCTTGATTTAAAATAGAGTGCTAGCAAGCTTAAGCAGGACTAAGCCCAGGAATGTATTTAACCCATAATTGCCAAAACAAAAGTAACTAGGTGGCACCTGTGTAGAGAGTAATTGATGACAGGGACCATTGTCAAAATAAGCACGTGGTGACTAATGGATGTGAGGATAAAGCTTTGATCGGAACACTCATCAGGAAGAGGCGAACAAGAGGCAGGATTTGACTAGAATATTTGAAACCTGCTGCTGCAGAAATCCTGGATTACAAACTCCCCTCGTGTAAACACTTAATCTGCTATTTTATTTGGCAGGAGGAGAGAAAGAGATCATTTTTGTCTGAGCAAAAGAATGAAGTTTTAAATGCAAGGGTTTAAAATGTCATAACATGTCTCATAACAAACCACCCAAATAATAACCGGAACAGACTTGAAGGAAAAGCCAAGAGTGTTAGTTGTAAAATAATGGGAAAATAATAGGAAAATTTGTAGGAAATAACAAAATTAACCTGTAAAGTGAGAAACTCATTCATTCACTTGTTCAAAAAGACTTATAATAAGCTACAATGTGCCAGGCAGTGTCCTTGACCTAAGGGAACTAAAGGCAAAGAAAACATTTAAACAAGCAATAGATGATAAATGCATCTACATTTTTATCTATATGTCTAGTATTTCAGTGGTGGTTAATATCTTGAGCACCACTGCCAGACTTTCTAGGTTTGAACCTACTCACTGATTTTGTGACCTTGGGCAAATTAGTTAACGTTTCTGTACCCATTTCCTCATCTGTAAAATAAGGTTAATAACAGTATATCCTCATTGGGTCGTTGTGAGGAAAAAATGAGTAAATCACGTAAACTATTTAGAACAGTGCCCGACACTGAGATCATTCAAATGTTATTGTTGTTATTAACAGATACACATGAAGTAAAATGATGCATACAGTACATAGATAGAAGGTCTTAAAGACATGCTTAAGTAAAGCTAATCTATTAAGAATTTGGGATGCAATTCATCTATACCAAACACACCACTCACATTCCTTTACATAAGGAACTTAATCAAAATTTCATATATTTGAATTGAAATGGAAAAGTCCTAAAAAACTGCCATTTCAAATTGACTATAGATACCACAATAAACATAAGTTAAATTAAGTCTGAAAACAGAATAAACAGTAACACACAAATAAGAAAGTAATCTACAGAATTTTGATTATTCAGTTTTATATTGAATTTATTACAGAATATAATTATGATCATATTCAAATATAATTATGATCTGTTCAACTATATCTAGTAAATTATCTCAAGATGAAATTTTATTTTTTTGTTCTCTTTTTCAAACATTCTATAAATTTCTGAATGTCTAATACATATAAGGAATTACGTTAGATAATGGAAGGGGTGATAAAAATGTATAAGATATAATCATTTCTTCTCAAGGGATTTATAACATAGGAGAAGAGCACACATTTCTGAAATTAAAAGATACGGACTTATTTTTATTTTGCTCATTTATTAATGTTGAGATCTTATATTCTAGAACCCAGCTGCTATTGGATTTCAGCGAAGAAACCGTCATCCACTCATGCCCATCTAACACATACCATCGTAACTGTTCAGTTCTTCCTCTTACTTTCACTACCAACTCCCTTTTGGAAATCCTCAATTTCAATATGCCATTCTCTGATGACAGCCATCTACTTTCCAACTCTCTCAATTCTTTACTCACAAAACACACATTCTTCAAGACCTTCAATTTTTCAGCCTTGCCTTTTGACACTCTTTCTCCACTTTCATGGTTTCTATCCTTCCTGTGCAGCCTAGACACTTAACAGATGACATCAGTCACCCTCCTGAAAGCACCCTCCATATTTTTATTGCCTTATTTTTCCAAAGCACTTACCTTTTAGATCCTGAAACTTCTAATTATTTCAACCATCTGATCTCTCTTTTCCTAACCACTAGCTGGTAAGGAGTTGTCTTGCTAAATATGTCCTACTTAAGGAGTTGTCTTGCTAAATATTTCCTATATATATATATTTTTATATATGATATATGAACATTTCAATGTATGATACATATTTCATGTATATATTTCACATATATCATATATATCTTATAGATATGTATATACACACACGCACACCAATTTGTTATCTTCACCTAGGGCTCATGGCTTGTTCAGCAAACGGTTCCCTCTTCCATTTCCCACAGCAACTATTCCAAACCTTTATTATTCTCCTCAGTCCCCCTCTCCTAAATCTTTCCCCCTCTCAATAAATGACCTTGCCTTCAACATCACAGAAGAAATTGAGCCTACCAGGCATGAACTTCCAAATTCTATACCCTACATCTATTAAGCCATCTATTTTCCATTTCACTGTTCTTAAAAATGTATTTCTGTGTGAGGCTAATACTGCCATCTGTGCTTTTAAACAGATTATATCGCATACAAATTTCACAACTTTTTTGCTCATACTGTACAATTTTATCCTCTCCCTCTATATATTTCTTATTCACAGCCTAAAAACAAGTCTAGATTTCTCATTAAAAATCTTTCTTTGGTTCTTCAGAATTCTTATTAGTTATGATCCTCTCTAGCATTCTCCTTCCCTTCACTACTAAACTCCTTGCCAAAAAAAAAAAAAAATCTGTGTCCTTAATCTTAATCTTCTTCCTTTATTTCCATTCACTTCACCTATCGGCCTCAACCACTTCACCGAAAATGGTTCTGATAAATATCATCGATGAACTCTGTGTCAGGCAGGTTCCTGGCAGGAAACAGTGCAACCGGAAAAGGTATGCTTGAAGGGAGTTTAACCGAAAAGACTATTTACAATGGTATAGGCAGGAAACGAACACGAAATTGTGAAGTGTCCCAGGGATATTAACAGGTGAAAGTGATTACTACCTACAGGCCTTGAAGGGGCAAAAAACCAATGAGACCTATAGGAAAGAGCTGCCCAATGGGAGTTTTACCTTTTGGGAAAGAAACACTGCCCCTGCCAATCTGTGGCCCAGCAGGGAGAGAGAAAAGGGGAAAAAATAACCCGAGCTCTCCTCTTGCTCTCTTTTCTCTTTCTTTTTTTCAGAGAAGGGCTCTTGCTCTGTTGTCCAAAGAGAAGCACAATGGTGCAATCATAGTTCACTGCAGTCTCAAACTCTTTGGCTCAACTGATCTTCCTGCCTCAGCCTCCCAACTAGCTAGGAGTATAGGCACATGCCACTATGCACGGTTAATTTTTTTTTAGAGTCAGGGTCTTGCTATGTTGCTCAGGCTAGTCTCAAACTCCTGGACTCAAGCAATCTTCCTGCCTTGGCCTCCCAAAGTGCTGGATTACAGGTGTGAGCCACCACACCTGGCTTCCTATTTTTTTTTTCAGTGCCTCTCATTGTCTGAACTCAAATGGAGACCAGAGGGCAAGAGAATTCTGTTGATGAAGTCTGTTAAGTCCACCTTCCCTGGGGACAAAGCAGGATAGAGGAAGATAGAAAGCAAATCTTAAGAGGCAAATGGAGGATATTTAACACAACCACCTAACCGCTAAACCCATTAGACTCAACAGTCCTCATCTTACTTAATTTGTAGCTCCATTGAATGCTGATGACTACTCCCAAATTTAAATTCTTTCCTCACTTGGTTTTCATGATACCACGCTCCAGTTTCCTCTCTACTCCTATAATCATTCATTCTCAGTCTTATCTTTTGGCCTTTCTTTCTTGGCATGCTCCTCGTATATTGGTGGGTTGTTTTTTTTTTTTTTCTTTTTAGTTCCTCCCCACCTTTGGATGCTGTTACTCACTCTGATGGCTTCAGGTACTATTTAATATTTATTCCAAGACTTCTAAAAATCACCACTATTGACATTTTGGACCAGATAATTCTTTGTCGTGGGAGATTGTTTTGTCCATTGTAGGATGTTTAGCAGCATCTCTGGCCTCTACCCACTAGAAGCCATTAGCACCCTTCTCCTGGTATCTTCAGATATTGCCAAGTATCCTCTGGAATGAAAAATCATCCCCAGTTAGAAACCACTTACTTCTACATATGAAATATATATCTTCTGACTCCTGAGTTCCATGCTGATGGAAACTTAATTACCATCATCTGTCTTCTGGACTGCTGCAATCATTTCCTAACTGGGCTCCACGACTCTCAGCCTCACGCTCACAGCAGACTGATCCATAAAAGATTGTGAATGGGTAAGGGAATCCTAAGTCTGTCAGGCCAGGCAGCTGAAAGTGTTCTTGGAACATCAGTGAGACAAATGAAAAGTGCAATTGTAAGAGTTTTTGATTTACACTGTGAAACATTTGGAGATATAGATGCTCTTCGTGATGACCTGTGACTTGTGGGAGTGAAGTAACTCTTTATAGATACTATACCTCCCATTACTGGGAAAAGATATTCTTTTCAGAAGAATTTAAATTCAATAGAAATATTTCTCTAGTAAATTTTCAAGAGTTTGATCTCTAATTGAAAGATTGAAATATGAAAAAAAGCATAAAGATTATAATGATATTGACATAAACCTAGATAAAAATATACAGGTTTTATGACAAAACAGTTATGTATTATAGCAGTTGAACTTGAAAAAACTTGATGTAATGTATCAAATTATATGTATACACACACAATAATCATTTTGCTTTTATTTTTAAAATAGGTGCTGTTTCAATAATCATTGTGCCTTTAATAAGAAAATTTTGAAAACTTATTTACAAATACATTTTTCATAGGGAGTTGTTTAGATGTCCTGTTATGAAAATAAAGCATTTCATGAACACATTAAGTAGAATATTCCTGAAACATATATAAGGGCCAAGCATTATATATGTTCATGAT
>RJWJ010009540.1:0-49681 GCA_004363605.1 Indri indri
GTTCTCCAGGAATAGCTCAGAGAAAAAGGTGTGGAGGCGTGGTGTTGGTGGAGGATGGGAAGGAAGGGCAGCCAAGAGCCGTCTCATTGCTTCGGCCCTTTCCCCTCTTCTTCTTTGACCTTCATCAGACAAGGACATGATTTATAAGCTGTCTCCAGGTTGTGGTGCTGAGTCACCGCCCCTATCCCGTCCAGCCCAGGGTAGGCAGCCTCTGAGATGGCTGCCAATGACCCCCACCTGCTAGGATTCACACCCTGGTGTTGCACACTCCCTCATTGCACCTGGGTTGGTCTGGATAACCAACAGCACATGGCAGAAGAAATGATACGTCACTTCTGAGAGTAGGTTATTAAGAGCATGCAATTTCTGTCTTGGGTACTGTTTCTCTGTGCATGTCTATATCTTGGATCCCTCACTCCGGGGAAAGCCAGGTACTACATTTTGAGGACACTTAGGCCACCTGCTGAGAGACTCACAAGGTGAGGAACCAAGATCTCTAGCCAACTACAAGTAAGGAACTAAAGCCTGTCAACAACCACATGAGTGAGAGAGAAAAAGACCATCCCCGGGCTGAGTATTCAAATGAGACTGTATCCCTGGAAAACAGCTTCAGTGCAACCTCACGTAGACCTTAAAATTAGAACAATCCAGCTAAACTTCTCCCAGACTCCTGATCTACAGAAAAAAATATTCGTTGTCTTAAGCTGCTAAGTTTAGGTGTAATTTGTTATGTAGCAATGGATAACAAATTCGAGTCTTGAGACTTTCCTCCAAATGCAAAACATTTCTCCTACCTTCGTCCACTCAGATTGTTCCTGCTGAGGGAAGAACAGCCCTTTTCCTTTGCCTCCCATAAACTCATTGCTGTTAATACACTGACTCCTTTCTCTGGCTGGAGAATAAGCTCTGTAGCTACCTCACAGATATTTTCATTTGACATATACATGTGGTTCTAGATGGCAAAATCTTCAGAAAGCCCTACTGTCCGCTTCCTTTGCTGCATCATTTTTATGCACCCTTTAGTGTTCTGAATCTTGCCCTCACAATAAGTCCGTCAATAGAAGCCGAAGAATTTTAAGGAAGAATTTGACTCCTCTCTTAGGCAGAATATTTAAGTCATACGTTATTGTTTGTTTTCAGGTCAACCAGTACAATTATGCAACATAAATTCTTTTAAAGCATCTGGGACCTCAGTTCAATTTAAAATCCTGTGGGTTTTATTACCAGAATGAATGATTATAAAATATATGCATGCAAACAAAGAGATAAAAAAATTAAAGGGCACATGAAATTTAATGCATGCTACTTATAATTCCATGCCAAACCGTTGCAAAAGACAGTGTCTATGCAATACCATGTAAAAATGTGGTTTATAGTATTTACGACTTGAAAATGTGGTCTTAATATTCTATTGTCATGGATATATTATAAAACAGACTGGAGAATTAAGTTTCTTATACTAACATGAGCGGGAGGGGAAAATGATTCACCCGAGACTGTTATCAGTTTTACTGGTAAAATAAAGAGCTTTGTTTTGACTAAGGTGATTCTCTCCAATAGTACACCACAGTGAAAACCTTTTGAAAATGGAGATTCTCTATTTTTGAGTGTTTTTATTTTAAGAGCTCATTTGAGACCAATCTAATTCAGTCAATATTTATTAAGTGCCAAAAACGTGAAAACTAATAATTCAAGGCTGTGGGGGCTGGCGATGGAGGGAGTTAAAACTGAAGATTACGCTCCCTACTCCTGAGACAATCACAACCCAGAGAAGGAGGTAGGCAGGTATATGCATGAAGAATCTGAGCCAGGATTGCATAGTCGTTGCAGTAGCCAAGCACAGGCTCCCACCCCGACTCTCTTCTCTAACCCGTCTTCCACATTACTGCCTGAGTTTCACCCAAATAAAAAATCCAGTTGTGGTGCTTTCCTCCACAAAGCTTTCTCTATTGCTTATAAAATATAGTCCAGATTCCTTAGTACAAGGCTCTTCAGCATTTGATCTAAAACTACCCTTTCATATTCAAATAACACTTTAAAGAGGAACGCTTAAGGAAAAAATTGATTCAACTTGAAAAGACTAAGGATTCCAGCCCAGTTCCTCAAATAATATATGAGCATCCACTGTTTCTGCAGGACTCATCTCTTTCTAATTTTTGCCTCTAACCAGAACAAACTTCTAAAGAATAAAGGAGTCATGACAACCAGGAAGCAGGTGGGACATTTCCTTGCAGGTACTGGTATAGGAGAAGGGGAAAAAAACATGTGTAATTATGAGAGAAATTAACTAATATTAGCATCTGCTTTTCCTAACTCCAGTCCCAGTCCCCAAAAGAGAGTGTTGTACTTCCAAATGTCTCAGGTCTCTGCACAATTCACCTAGGAAGAAAAATTGCTCTGAGATCTCCCCAGAACAGAGAGGGGTTGGTGAGATTCAAAGATAGAGAAAAATGCTTGGAATTCATTCGGCTGAGGCAGCAAGACCTAGCATGGTGGGGACAAGGCAGGATAGGAAGGCTTTTGTCTTTCTCTAGATTTGAGTTTTTTAGTGGGTGGAGAGTTCACCCGTGGTGTAGAGACAGGCCCCTCTATCATGCGTCGCTCCCAATACCACAGTATGCCTGCAGAGGGCTCACTCTGAGGGCCCAAATAGTGGGGGCCCACAGCAGCAAGTGTGGAGCAAGTCTGCCTCAACTGCCAGTGTCACCAGGAAACCAGCCCCATCACCGGCACCGAGTAGAAAGAGAAGAGCAATGACAGCGGGCAGCACGATGGCCTGGAAACGGGCATCACCTTCATTGTGCCCTGGGAGTGCCAAATAAAGCCGATTTCTTGCATAATCAAAAAAAAAAAGCCATCAGAGATTGAGGCTTCTACCTGTCAAGTGGGTGTGGGCTCAGAGCAATTTACCTCTGATTTAGAGATATTAAGGAATGTACCTGGATCGTGTTCTAAAATCTTTAGACACTAGACATAGTTCACAAGCTGTTTCCAGATAAGAATGCTCAAACCACTGTATTTCCAAATTCCTGCAGACCCTTTCGCAGGCTGCAGCCCACATGCGTGGGTCTACAGGGAACACTCCATTACACTCTGCAGGAAGACCCACTTCCCCATTCCTTCCTCCTTATTTCTTTCTCTTTTAAAGGCAGTGTACAGGGGCTCACAGACTCCAGACCACAAGCTAAATCCAGCGTGCTGTTTCTGGAAAACCCTTGAGCTAAGAATGGGATTTACATTTTTAAATGGCTGAAAAATCGAAAGAACAATATTTTGTGACACACGAAGACTCTATGAAATTCCAATTTCTGGTGTCCATAAATAAGGTTTTCTTGGCATACTATGACAATGTGTCTGTGTATTAGCTGTGGTTGTTTTCACTACAGTGGCAGAGTCCAGCGGTTGTGACAGAGACCTACAGTCAACAAAGTCTAAGGCGTTTGTTACCTAGTCCTTTACAGAAAGAATTTGCAGGCCTCTACTTTACACATGTGGAGAAAGGGGTGATTTACAGCACTTAGGAAGGGGGCTCACATTCTTTATTAGTAAACCAAGTGCCCAATTGGGGGGCAGGAAGCAGATTGTAGGCCTAGTCTTGAAGCTTCTCCTCTGTCCTGTGCTAAGTGTGGAGAGGGCAACAGCCCCCCAGATTGTCCTGGCTGGAGAGCTTCTCTCCTCAGGTGAGGACTTGGAAATGAGCAGCCAAGAGAACAGGAAGGGGAAAGATATACAAAGAAACCAGAAAGGGACTAGACAATTCCCAGGCCTGCAGCCCTCCCTGCTTAGATACGTAACAGCATAGCTGCGTGAAGGACGTGAGCTTCAGAGGGGAGGAGGCCAGCCGGCCTGGGCTGGGCCAGGAGTCCGCAGCTGCCAGCCCTTAAAGCCCACCTCCCTCCCTGCCACGGAGGTGTGCAAGTGAAGCGGGACGGAAGGCCAAAATGACATCTTGACTGAAAAATTGGGGACAGTGGCAGTGGGGAGTGCAGCCTCTCACCAGGTTTCAGAAAGTGCTTTCCAGAACAGAAACAAGACGCCCAGAGAGCTCTAATCAAGCACGCCTTCAGAGTTGCGCAAACTCTGTGTCTGGAGCTCGTTGATGTTCCTCCGTAATTATATCCTACTGAGAGAGCAGCCAGTTTAAATATTTAGGGGGAAAAAGAATGAAAAGGATTTGGCAATTAAAATATATGCCTCAAGGAACTGTTTCAAAACATTTTTTAAGCTTCTCTTTTTAACTGAAAATATTAGAAATTGATATGAATTCACACTAACGTCATTTTTTCATACTCCTCTCTTGACCATCTTTTGTCTTTAACTGAATTAGGCGAGCTGCTGATTCAGAACAACAGCTAATTGCTTTTTGTATTCCTTTCATTCTACAAACATTTATTAAGCACTTATTATTTGCAAGGCACTATGCCAAGTATAAGCGAGAGAAAACAAAATGAATAATCCCAGCCCCAGAGAGACTCGAAGTTCAGTAGAAAAGATATAAAATATGATTTAAAAAAAATAACAAATATCTAATACTAGGTGGAAACCACAGGGGCATGTGTGCACGTTAAGTATAAAGCTGCTGAGATATTTGGATTACACAAAGTGAAAAGTCGAGCCTGGATAACCAACAAAATGAGCCTTCCCCTCAGCTATGCTCTGGTGGAAAGGGGTTTTGGAGCCAACTGCCTAAGTCGGAGTTTTCCAAAGCCTGGCTGGAGGGCTGCACCGAGCAGAATAACCTGGGATGTTTGCTAGGAGGCACACCTGCCTGTCCTCAGTCCTGCCAAATCAGAGTCTTTAAGACAGGACCCAGAATTCTGCCCCATACGCAAGCTGCATAGGTGGCTTCTATGACACTTTCAAGTTTGAGACACAGGCCTGAATAAGTAGTTCTTAAACTTTGTTGCTCATTAGAATCCCCTGGACCCCAAACTGATTAAATCAGAATATCAGGGGGTAGTTTGTGACATTGTGCGGGTGATCCCAAGGTACTACCAAGTTTGAGAACCAGCGTTCTGATATTGCCCTCATAACTTCACACAAAGAATAGTAGGCTCTATTTCAAGGAAGAAAATGCAGTACTTTTCCTTTTCATTTACCTAAATAGACATCTTCATTTACCTTTTGAGTAGCCCATTTTTTTTTCCTTTTTTTTAATACATCCTCCAAGGTCTTGGACGTTATAATCCAAACTTGACTCACGCATATAGCAGTCACTGCAAGTGTGTATGTGGACGCACATGTGTGGGGCCATGTGCATGTATTATACATGCATGTGCGAGGCACCAGGTGAGGGGCTAGAGGAGAAGAGACGAAACTGTAGATCAACAATGTCCACAGACAAGCAGCAATGTGAAAAGCGCTAACATTCAGTGTGTCCAAAGGGCTTTGGGGACACAGAAGTGCCTAACCAGCCAGAAATCAGGGGTGACAAAGACAGGCTGGGAGGGAAGGCCACTGCAAAGTCCTTTCAGAGAAGAAGATACTTATGCTGAGTGTTGAAGGATAAATAGAAGTTAGCCTCCCAGAGAAGGAACAGCCTGCTAAGTGCACACCAATTACAAAGGCATAGTCATATCAGAGTTTTTGGAATACCTGGAGTACCATGTGGCTGTGAAGTGCCTCTGGCCTGAGGATCACACGGGCCACGCTACCAGTACCTGCAGGGTGATTCTCAGTCCCAGCACAGACTGGAATCCCTTGGGATATTTAAATTAATGATAAAGTCCAGACTTCACCCCTGGAGATTCTGACTTAATGAATCATGGGCATCTCTGTTTTTTAACAAGCTCCCTACATGACTGGGAGAGGCAGGATTCGGAGCCACATTTGGAGTCCTAGCAAACAGAAAGCTGGCCTTGGCCACCGGCTGCATGGATTCTCCTGTAGGGCAGGAGCAGGCTGGGGCTGGAGTCTGCAGGCTGCTTGCTCCATTCCTCTTCCTTCCTGCCCAGGCATGCAGACGCGTTATTGCCTTCAGAGGGAAGAAACCCAGGCAGCAGAGTTCCCAGGCCGGCCACGTACCTGGCACAAAGAGGGTTGCGTGATCTCTAGCCATTCCCAAGCGCTCAAACTGCCTCTCCAGCATTCCTGCATTCCTGTGAGCATTTCTGTTAGCATAAGCACGGCCTCATTCCTGGACGGGCTGGGGGGGCCCTGTTGGTAGTGGAGAAAAGCCATGTAGTACAGACCCTAGATGTATCCCCAAGGAATATATGTAAGTACTTGTCAAGAGCCCAGATTCATGAATTTTACCATAACACATAATAGAATTTCTCCCATTAAATGCAATGAAATGAACTAAAACATTGTAATTAGATGCATAATGAAAGTAACAGAATATATAAGTAGGAATAGAAATAGTGAATTTGCATGTCACGGATGCTGGGCAGTCAGCTTAGTGTACACACTAGCTAAGTGACTCCTGGGCCACTGGAGCCAGACAGCATGTGATTCAAATCTGTACTGAAGCAGAAGAACAAATTGCTACATGGCATAAATCTTCTGGGTCATCCGCAAATAGTTGAAAGCAGGAATGTTAAATCTATGAATGCCAAGGGTGCATTCATATATCAAAATAAACATTGGTACAGACAACACAAGTCCAAGCTAGAAAAATGTGCAGTTGCATTTATGTGTAAATGGCATAGAACAGAATCTATCCATTGAATCTTTGAAACAATATCTCTGCACCACCCCCGTATTTCAAAATCAGCTATAGGTATGATAAACAGATTTTTCTGAATCAAAATCAGGACACATGATTAGAGAAAATATTGTTTTCTAAGTTGTAAATGTATTTATAAAGCAGTGTTGCTTTGGGCTCCTAGAAGGGCAGAAAAGCAATGGTGACGGGTGTGGTGAGGCTGGGACAAGGACCACGCAGCAGAAGGAGGCAGGCGGTTCCCCTCACACCGCACTGGCGCGCAGAGGAGGTTGCATCTGAGCAGGTTCCCCGCCGCAGGCAGCTCTGGGAAGCCCATCGCTGTCCTGCAGACGGTCTAGGTGGCCGTCAGAGGGTGTGCGTGGAGTGGCAGGGCAGCAAAAGTCCAAGACGAGTCAAAATGAAGAGGCAAACTGTGACATCCCCTGAGGACAACGAGGCAGGTGCACGAGCATCGATGAGATTAGAACACACCCCAGGGAGGAAAGGGAGGAAGGTGAAAAAGATCTGAGGGGGAATTTTAACGTGAATGTGACTGAATTATAAACCTGAACTTGCTGAGAAAATTCTGAATTGGATTCAGTTTACTTGGAAATGACTAAAATCAAAACTTCTGCTTAGTCAGAAATTACGTTTACTATATAAGAAAACAAAGATTACAGTTTTGCTCATCTAAGTGTGTGATGGAAAAAGTCAAAGCCATCCTAGGGCTTTTGTTTACTCTCTCCTCCTCAAGTGGACAAGGTCCCTCCTTTCATTGAGGCCAGGGCAGAAACAGTGGCCACTCTCTGAGACCCCCTCCCAAAGCCACTGCCGTGGGAAGCGGCCAAGCCACAGCCATCAGCAGAGGCAGGTGTATCTCTTCATTCCTCCTCCACTTCCTCAACAACTGCTTTCTCTGTGCTCTACTCCCTAGAGCCTTGAAATTCTGGATCAGGGAGCCAAAGGGAATTTGGGAAAGCCAAGAACAGCAGACTCTCCTCTATGTACAAAGCCCCCTTTAAAAACCTTCCTTAACAAAGAGTTTTTTTTTTTTTTTTAATTAGAATACCCAGGATTGGCATCAGTTCAGGAAAATGAGTATACACACCCACATCTGCCCTGGGAGTAGAGGGTAAACTTGGCCAGATTCTTTCTGGAAGGCAACTGGATATGATGTTTTAAAAAGTATCTAAAATGTGCGTATCCCTTTTAACCAGAAATTCCAGTTCTAGGAATTTGCTTCAGGAAGTAATTTAAAATATTGGCATAGGAGAGTGGATAAGTCCTTGACATCAACAGAATCTGGGTTCAGGTCCTGATCCCACTGGTTACCTAAATGGAACTGTGGACTAATTACTGCAAGTGAACTTCAACACCCTGGTGTGTGAAATGGGGACAATGGTAATACCCATCCCACAAGGCTGCCTGGGGATAAAATGAGCTCGAGTGTATCCATGCTCTGCACTCGGCCCAGCTAGGTATGAGAGTCTGACAGCTCTTGTTCTTGTTCCAAATTGTTTTCTATACATAAAGATGATGGTACAAGGACGGTCATCACACTGTTGTTTATAAAAAGAAATGCTAAACTGCAACCAAAATATCTAATAAGTGATTCATTAAAAAATTATGACATCCATATAACAACTATTAGACTGTTCTTAAAACAATATCATAAAAATGTATCTATTGCAATAAAAAGATGTTCACAACATATTGTTAAGTGAAAGAAGGAGGTTTACAAACAAGCATGCATAGTGTGATCCAATTTTTGTTTATGTATGCATATAGATGCATGGAAAAATATGGAAAAATAGACTCTGAGAAATTAAGATGGTGGTTGCCAGGTGAGATTATCGATGTTTTAAACTCCACTATCTTTGGCTTTTTGTTCTTGCATTTGTATTGCACTTGTATGTAATAAGCAAAACAAAAAAAAAAATTCTTTTCACAGAGATGTCATATTTAAAGAGCAAATGCTCCTTGGGAAGTCATACATAAATTTTACCAGGTAATTATTATGAAAAATCAAGATTGCCCCTTACAGAAGAATTTCAATTAATCATTAAGAAGGGGCAAGGTGAATAGAAAATCTCTGTTGGAATACCTCGGGGATAATTACCACCAGGAGCCACAAATGGATGCTAAAATTCATGGGTGAAAGTTCGAGGAGGAATAGAATATTTGCTCAGTTTCAAAGTATCTCTCCAAGACAGTTATTAATTACCAAGGGAAAAATACTAACTTTACAGTGGAGATGCCTGGCAGTCAGCACCTTAATTTAGAGACCAAGGTTAACATCACCAGCACTGACATACATCAATGTCATGAACCCTTGATACGATGCCCACCATAAAAAGTGCATATCACTTCCGTGGTGTTCCTGCCAAACAAGAGCTTTAATCTCACCGTGAGAAAACATCAGACAAACTCAAATTCAGAGACAGTCTCTAAAATACATGACCAGTACTCTTCAAGAGTGTCAAGGTCATGAAAGACAAGGAAAGGCCAAGGAACTGTCACAGATGGAAAGAAACTAAGGCGATGTGACAACTCAGTGTAACAACACTGGGATCCTGGATTGGCTCCTAGAACAGCAAAAGGACACTGTGGAGAAACGGGAAATGCAAATAAAGGCAGTAGTTTAGTTATCATAGTATATTGTCCTAATATTAATATCTTTGTTCCTATAATTGAAATATTGCTAAGACGTTAACATTAGGGGAAGCCAGGTGAAAGGAATATGGATACTATCTGTACTATTTTTGCAATTTTTCTGTTGGTTAAAAATAATTTCAAAATAAAAAGTTTAAATATAAAGGAAGACTGGACAAGCCCAGGTACTTAGAGTTTAGGCATTATTGGGGAAGTCCCCAAAAGAACCCAGGCATGAGAAGTCACAGTCCTATATCTCCTTCTCATATTTGAATAGAAAATATTACTTTTATAACTTGTCAGGTTAAAGCAAACATAGAGGAAGGTAGCATCTCAGTTTTCAGCACAAACCACAGAGGACATTCACAGATATTATCAAAACTCAGCATTTCTCATTGAATTGTCACTGTTCATAATTTCCCCCATTCCAGTTCATTGGTTCAATTCTTCTTCTTCTTCTTTTTTTTTTTTAAGACAGGGTCTTGCTCTGTCACCCTGGATAGAGTGCAGTGGCATCATATAGCTCCCTGCAACGTCTAGCTCCTGGGCTCAAGCGATCCTCCTGCCTCAGCCTCCCAAGTAGTTGGAACTATAAGAGCGCATCACCACGCCAGGCTAATTTTTTCTGTTTTTGGTAGAGACAGTTCTCGCTGTTGCTCAGGCTGGTCTTGAACTCCTGAGCTCAAGCAATCCTCCTGCCTTGTCCTCCCAGAGTGCTGGGATCATAGGCGTGAGCCACCACACCAGGCCAGTTCAATTCTTTTTTATTTTTAATCTCAAAAAATCTCTTTTTTTTAATGTCATATCTGTGAGTCAAAAATAAATTTAAAAGATCAAGGACCTTTCAGTTTTAAATATCCCAAAAAGTGTCTTTATTATTGCCCATTTCTTTTGTTTGCCCTTCAAAATCAGTTACGAGACATTTGTTTCTTTAGTGCCTACTAAATTGGTATCAGACACAGAAAGGCTGGTAGACTTCATGCCTTCTAAAGGAACAGATGTTCAATCTCTCATTCTAAGCCTCTTGGTTATTAAAATAAGTAGCAACTACAAACACAAGTAAATTTGTTGGCATTTACCATGTATTTATTTATATTATCTTACAGCATTCTAAGTGGGTATTATACCATCTCCATTTCACAGTTGACAAAACTGAGGCTTAAGGAAATGAATTAATTATTTTAAGGTTACAGAATAAGTGGCAGAAACAAGTCCCAGATGCCAGATATTCTATGATTTATTGTTTATTTTGAAAGCTTTTGTGACTATTCATTGATGCATATCACTGGTATTAGAGGTCTACCTAAAAACTTCTGGAAATCTAAAACTATGGGTTGAGGAAAGAATGCCTATTTCATGTGAAAGCCTGCTGGAATGGATCATTCTTTCTCCCTCAGATAGGGTAACTAAAAATATATAGATCTGATTATAACAGAGCAAACAAAAACTGCACCATGCAAATAACTCAAGGACAAATGGGAGCATGCTCTATACGATTTCTCCTTAGCTACACAGGGATTCGTATTACATATATTATATATGCAAAGTTTCAGTTCACTTAGGATGAAGGCTTGATTTGCTAATCACTATAATTCCACATGTGGAGATTTTTACTGCAGGGAGAGTACCACTTTTTTGTGGGTACTCTCTTCCCTGCTGTAAACCATCCTAATCTGCCAGATTAATCTCTTTAAAGTTTTAATCAATTCATTCCTCAGCTGAAAAACCTTAAGTGGCTCCACATGCTTTTGAAATATTGTCAATAGTCTGGCTCTAACTTTTCTTTCCAATAACATTTTATCATCAGTTAGGAGGATTCCTGTAACAAATAACAGAAATCCCAAATCAAACTGGCCTAAACGAAAGGAAACTGATTTTCTCATATAACCAGGACAGAATGGGCATTGAGGATGGATGGGCTTTGAGGTGACTTAATGCAGCAGTCTGGTTCCATGTCCCTAAGAGTCTCAGCTTCTCTCTCTCCTCTCTCTTCCCCACCCCCTTGTCAAGCATTCTATACTCCAGCAAAATGAAAACACAAATCTTCACTTTTCCCACCTTTTTCCATGGGGAACACTCATCCCACCATTTCTACCCATCTCTCACATCCCACATCTTCCATGGCCCATCCCTGGTTTTCCCAACAGAGAACCTTGTCGTCTTTCTCTGTAATCCCATGGTACTGTAATCCCTGTGTCTTTGGCTATTGCAATAACCTATTTGGTAAAATAGCGATTTACATCTACACCTTAGCTGCTATGAACAACAAGCTCCTTGACAGCTAGTCCACGTTCAGCCCCTTTCTATATCCTCATTTCCTAACTAGTGCTTTGTACATAGGCACTCAATAACTGAGCCAATCAATCAACAAAGTCAGCCTTGTGAGAAAATCTACAGTTATTTGTCCTAAAATGCCATTTTCTTCCTTTAATTTGGTGATCTTCAGGGCCAACACAAATAAGACAAGATTTTGTTTTTTAGACAAATGTGCCATTCTCATGGAACAATAAAAATGGATTTCCTTTAAAAAAAAAATCAAGTTTCACAAAAACTCCTAAAACTTGGATTGAAAACAATCAATGGGCAAAGGTTTAAAGGAGGTTTAAAGTCTTCTGCCAACACAGAGCTGTGAACAGAAGAGCTATTCCAAAGTAAAAGAAAATCATGAAACCAGAACAAGCCTGCCTCGTGTTGGTAATGTTTCCTCTGTGTTCCCTACTTACCTGCACATCATACTTATCAAAGTGAGATACCAGGAAAAAAAAACAAAACAGCCATCTCTTGGCATTACTCACTAGCTAAACCCATTCAAAGGCCGGAACCTAACCTGCTCTAAGATGTGCCTACTCAGAAGTGGAGTCGAAGAGAAACCTTCAAGGGAGTATGGCCTAGGGGAAATTACATGGTACAGTCAGGTTCCTCCTAACTACCTAATATCATTAGCCATATGAAATTATGTTGGAATCTATATTATCCTAGGGCAAACCAAGTATTAGTTTCCTTTAGTTAATGACAATAACAGCAAAGAAGCCACCAAAATGTAAGCAACATGATGCCTGACTGCTATGTGGAAGGAGAATGAAATATTGGCAGTCTAGATGAAATGGACTAATTTCTTGAAAGACGCAATTTGCCAAATCTCATGCAAGAAGAAATAGACAACCTGAATAGGCCTATATCCATTAAAGAAATTGAATCAATAATTGATAATCTTCCCAAACAGAGAGCACCAGGCCCAGATTGGTTCACTGGTGAATTCCACCAAAATTAAAGGAAAATTTTATACCAATTCTCTACAGTCATTTTCAGAAGTATAAGCTGAGTGAATACTTCCTAACTTATTCCATAAGGCCAGCATTATCCTAATACCAAAACCGGACAAAGACATTACAAGAAAAGAAAACTACAGACCAATGTCTCTGATGAACCCAGAGGCAAAAATCCTCAAGAAAATGTTAGCAAATCAACTCCAGTGATGTATAGAAAGAATCATACAACACAACCAAGTGGGATTTATCCCAGGTATGCAAGGCTGGTTCAACAGTCAAAAATCAATTAATGTAATTCATCACATCAACAGGATAAAGAATAAAAATTACATGATCATACTGAAGATGCATAAAAAGCATTTGACAAAATTCAATGCCTATTTATGATTTTTAAAAAACTCTCAGTAAATCAGGAATAAAGGAGGGAACTTCCTCAACTTGATCAAAAAAATTCTAACAAAAAAACCTACAGTTAATATCATACCTAATGGTGAGAAATTAGAATTTTGCTTACTAAGATCAAAAATAAGGTAAGAATGTTGCCTGTCACCACTCCTTTTCGATGTTATATTGGAAGTACTAGCCAATAAGACAAGAAAATGAAATAAAGGGGACATGAATTGGAAAGGAAGAAATAAACTGTCTTTGTTCACAGATGACATCATACTCTATGTAGAAAAGCCAAAACATAAAAAACCAC
The DNA here is from genome assembly GCA_004363605.1 of Indri indri. NCBI lineage: Eukaryota > Metazoa > Chordata > Mammalia > Primates > Indriidae > Indri > Indri indri. The sequence continues at coordinate 13,268 of RJWJ010009540.1, forward strand.
TGGAACTAAAAAAACAATTACAGCAAAGTTACAGGATACAAGGTTAATATATAAAAGTTAATCACTTTCCTATATACTAGCAATGAACTAGTGGAATTTGAAATGAAAAACATAATGCCATTTACATTAGTATCTCAAAAAAGGAAATACGTAGGTATAAATCTAACAAACTATGTATAAGAACTACATGGTGAAAACTATAAAACTCTGATGAAATAAATTAAAGACCCAAATAAATGGAGAGATAGTTTATGTTCGTAGATAGGAATACTCAATATTGTCAAGATATCATTTCTTCCCAACTTATTTGTAGAGTCAATGCAATCCCAATCAAAATCATAGCAAGTTATTTCGTGAATATTGATAAACTGGTTTAAAGTTTATATGGGGAGGAAAAAGACTCAGAATTGCCAACACAATATTAAAGGAGAAGAAGAAAGCTGGAGAACTTATGCTACTTGACATCAAGACTTACAATAAAGCTATGGTGATCAGTGTGGTATTGGCAAAAGAATAGACAAATAGATCAATGGAACAGAAGAGAGAATCCAGAAATAGACCCACATAAATATAGTCAACTGATCTTTGACAAAGGGGCAAAGACAAGACAATGGAACAAAGATAGTCTTCTCAACAAATTGTGCTGGAACAACTAGACATTCACATGTGAAAAACAAAACAGACAAACAAACAAACAAATATGAACACAGACCTCGCACCCTTTACAAAAATTAACTCAAAATGTATCACAATAAACCTCCTAGAACATAGGAGAAAATCTAAATGACGTTAGGTTTGGTGATGACTTTTTATTTTTTATACCATGGAATGCTATGGCAATGACTTTTTAAATATCACACCAAAGGCACAATTCATGAAAGAAAAAATTGATAAGCTGGATTTCATTAAAATAGAAAATGTCTGATCTGTGAAAGACACTATCAAGAGAATGAAAAGAGAAGCTGCAGTCTGAAAGAAAATGTTTGCAAAAGAGATATCTGATTAAGGATTATTACCCAAAATATACAAAGAACTCATAAAACTGAATAATAAGCAAATAACCCAATTTAAAAATGGGCAATAGGCCTGAAAGGATGCCTTACCAAAGAAAATATACAGATGGCAAATAAACATATAAAAAGATGTTCCACATAATATGTCATTAGGGAATTGCAAATTAAAATAGCAACATACTACTACATACCTATCAGAATTGCCAAAATCCAAATTCTGGCAAGGATGTGGAACAACAGGATCTTTCATTGCTGGTAAGAAGGCAAAATGGTACACTTTGGAAGACAGTTTGGCCATTTCTTACTAAATTAAACATACTCTTACTGTGTGATCCAGCAATCACACTAACTGATATTTACCTAAAGGAGTTGAAAACTTATTCTCACTCAATAACCTGCATGTGGATATTTATAGCAGCTTCATTCATAATTGCCAAAACTTGGAAGCAATCAAGATGCCTTTCAGTAGGTGAATGGATAAATAACCTGTGATACATCCATTAGCCGGGCATGGTGGCATGTGTCTGTAGTCCTACCCACTCGGGAGGCTGAGGCAGGAGGACCGTTTGAGCCCAGGAATTCAAGGTTACAGTGAACTATGATTGGGCCACTACACTCCAGTCTGGGCAACAGAGAGAGACCTTGTCTCTAAAAAAAAAAAAAAAAAATTATGGTACATCCAGAAAACGGAATATTATTCAGCACTAAAAAGAAATAAGCTCTAAAGCCAAAGAAAGACATAAAGGAAACTTAAATGTGTATGACTAAGTGAAAGAAACCCATCTGGAAAGGCTATATACTACATGGTCCCAACTACAGTAAGTCCTCACTTAATGTCTATCCTCAATAGGTTCTTCAAGCAAAATGACATGTAATGAAACCAGTTTTGCCACAGGCTAACTGATGTAAACAAGAGTTAAGTTCCTACTGCATATTTCTGGTCACAAAAACATCACCAAACTTCTAGACAAAGACCAAAACACTTTTAATATTAAACACTGAAATAATTGTGAGCTATACATACATTAAAGAAAGATTAATAAAAACAAGTAAGATGACTATTTACCCAATTATTCCAGTTCAGTGTCAAGGGTGGCTGGAGCCTATCCCAGCAGCTCTGGGTGCAAGGCAGGAGCCAGCCCTGGCCAGGATGCGATTCCATCGCAGGGCGCACCCACACCCAAACCCACACTCGCTGAGATGGGAACAACGTAAACATGCCAATCATCCTAACGTGCACATCTTTGGGATGTGGAAGGACATCAGAGTACTGATGGAATAAAAGCCCTGCATGGAGAGAACATGCAAACTCCACACAGACGGTGGTCCTGGCCAGGAATCAATTTTTGTCCTCATCAACGTTATAAGGAAAGAACATTGAACAAAACAATGTTATTTGAGAATCTGCTGTATATGACATCATGGAAAAGGCAAAACTACGGAGACAGTAAAAAGATCGGTGGTTTCCAGGGGACAGAGGTGAGGGAGGATGAATAGGCAGACAGAGAGGATCCTCAGGGCAGTGAAACTACTCTGCATGGGGCTGTAATGTCGGATACACGGCACTATGCATTCGCCCAAACCCGCAGAATGTGCAGCACCAAGAGTGAGCCCTAATGTAAACTATGCTCTTCGGGTGATGATGTGTCAAGGCAGGGTCATCAATTGTAACAAATGTACCACTCTGGTGGGGATAACGATGATGAGGGAGGCTGTAAAGGGAGACTGTTAATGGGTATATGGGAAATCTATGTACCTTCCTCTCAAATTTGCTTTTCTAAAAATTAACGTTTATTTTAAAATGAAAAAAAAATAGATCACTTATGACTTGCAGCTAAAGCCTCACTATAGGAGGTGGATCGGAGCAGTCCTTTGACCATGATGAGCCAAGGTGACCACCCTAGCACCAAATGTTGGGGGTCTCCGTGCTGATGGAGAAGTGGCTCAGAAAGGCAATTGTAACTGCTGAGGAGACACCAGCCCTTCCACCACTCAGTCATTCCTTTGTGCATTGACTCATTCATCCAACAAGCACTCATTGAGGATCTTCCAGCTGCCAAGTTCTCTGACCCCAAAGAGCTAACAGTCAGGGAGACAGACACTTAAAAAAATATTAATAATTACCACACACTTAGTTGACATTATGATAGAAATAAGCACAGAGTGAGGGAGCACAAAGAGGAAATGACAAACTCGGCCTGGAGGGCCAGAGATAGCTCAGGATCAACACTAACCCCGAATCAACGAAGGGATAAAACCATTGCATGAAGACAACCCAATCATTTTTTTATTGACAATAACATCTTTCCTGGGGCCCTTCTCTGTCTCTTCAGTTCCTTGCTGTTTGTGAGTAAACATCTACCTGCTATTTCACAGTGTTCCTGCTTAATTGGTAACCAGCTGCCTCTAAGAAACAAGACATTATGTTCAAGTGTAACTATTTTTCCCACCTCCATTTTAACACAGAGAAAAAGACTGAGAACAAGAAATATATTCTTAAAATAGACAGCACCTTTAAAAAATAAAACCAGCAATGGACACAAAGTTAGTGCTGAGAATTCTAGCTCTTCTCAGGTGTCAGTTCAAGTAGGCAAAAACTATACAATCATGATTTGGTGAGTTTTACTGCGTTTCACGAAGCAACAGGGCCAGTCCTAGTCAAACTTTAGTGATGGCTTTTACATTGAAGAATTAGCTCTTCCCTGAATTGCCTCCCTGGAGAGTGTTTTTATTTGAAACTTTTATGGCCCTTAGAACTTTTGAGGCTCTTCAATAGAAAATTTCCATAGACTGGGAGCTGGATGTCTGGGCCAGCTGGAGGCTGCCTCCCTGTGCAACATAGTGTTGGTCACACATGCCGGACGGTAGGAGCACTCTGCAAGAGTGCCACGTACTTGTGATTGCATACAGGTATGAGTAAGACCACCATGACCATTAAAGGAAGAAAAACAAAAACATCACAGCATCCCTGATTAAAGGGAAGCCCAAAGAGATAGGGAAATCCTTAAATCAAAGAAATGAATAATAGAATTCTAGTCACTTCAGTCAATGCAGTGGAAGAGGTTTGCTGGTGGGGACCGGGGATGAAGTGTTGTGTAGAGCCTGCTAAATGAACCCACTTCTCAAAGTCCCTTCACTTACATTCATGTTAACATGTAAAACAATACAGTCATGCGTTGTATAACAACATTTCGGTCAACAAAGGACCATATATATGACGCAGTCCCACGAGATTATAATACAGCTGAAAAATCCCTATCACCTTTTGTCACGATGTCATAACACAATGCATTACCCAGGTGTTTACAGTGATGCTGGTGTAAACAAACCTACTGCTCCACCAGATGTATAAAAAGTATAGCACATGTGATAATGTCCAGTACACAATACTCGATGATGACAATAAGAGACTATATTACTGGCTTATGTGTTTACTCTACTGTACATTTTATGGTTATTTTAGAGTGTACTCCTCCTACTTATTAAAAAAATTTATCTGTAAAACAGCCTCCAGCAGGTCTATTCCAAAAGGAGGTATTGTGACCCTAGGAGATGACAGCCATATGCATGTTATTGCCCCTGAAGAACTTCTAGTAGGACAAGATGTGGAGGTGGAAGGCAGTGATATCGATGATCCTGACCCCATGTAGGCCTAGGCTAGTGTGTGAGTTTGTGTCTTAGTTTTTAACAAAAATGTTTAAAAAGTAAAAAAAAAAATTTAAAACAGAAAATAAAAGCTTATAGGGAAAGAATATAAATAAAGAAAATATTCTTGTATACTGTATCTTGTGTTTGTGCTTTAAGCTGAGTATTATTATTAACAAGTCAAAAATTTTTTTAAAAATTCAATTTATAAAGTAAAAAAGTTACAATAAGCTAAGGCTAATTTATCATTGAAGAAAGAAAACTACTTTTTATAAATTTACTGTAGCCAAAGTGTACAGTATTTATAGAGTCTACAGTAGTGCACGGCAATGTCCTAGGTCTTCACATTCCCTCACCACTCACTCACTGAATCACCCAGAGCAACTTCCAGTCCTGCCAGCTGCATTACCTTATATAGGTATACCATTTTTTATCTTTTATAAGATATTTTTACTGTACCTTTTCTATGTTTAGATACACAAATACTTATCATTGTGTTATATTTGCCTACAGTATTCAGTACAATAACATGCCATACAGGTTATAGTGTAGTAGCAATAGGCTATGCCACATAACCTAGGTGTGTAACAGGTTATACCATCTACTCTATGATGTTCACACAACAAAATCACTTTCTGAAAACGTATTTCTTAGAACATATCCCCATCCTTAATTTCACCCAGAAGACATCAAGACTGTGATACAGGTATAAAAACACAGTGTCTTACAGAGGTAGCCCATTAAGGCCCAGAGAAATTCAATGGCCTTCTTATAGTCCCAAAGAACTTAATAATATAATAAATTGCATAGTAAACATTTCCAGAATGAAGGTGGAAATTTCCCAACAAGCAGCTCTGATACAAGGCATTTTTCTGAACTTGAAAGGGGGCAAGAAGAAATGTTTTGTAGGAGAATGTATGATTCCCCCCAGGTCATCATAAAAATCATAACAAATTTCAACATTTTGGATCTCAAGATAATCTAATAAAGTTCAATTTCTTTTTTTTTTTTAATAGATAAGAAAGACTAGGCCTGAGGGAATAGAGTGACCTCCTTGAAGTAATGCAACTACCAAAGTATATGAAAAAGCCAAAACTTAGGCTGGATTCTTCTAAATCTAACTTTTAACCATCTCTAACTCAAAAAAAAAAAAAAAAAAGATAATGAGAAACAGCAGAAAAAATTAAATCTCTACTTTTTTCAAAGCTAGAGAATATTCTTATAAACATCTACGATCTCATGGCAAAACAGCCTTAGACTTATCTTCTTGAATTTACCCACATTCCCAAGCTATCACTGTCCTTGGTTAGCACCATTTATCTGCTATGTAAAGTTGTGCTTCTTTCAGTGAATGTAATGGGGACCTGTAGCTCTAGCTTTCCAGGAGTTGTTCCATATTCAATGCATCCGTATCTTTCTTGGTTTTATAAATTTACTAGCTAGACCAGTCAATATCTTTTTTTCTCCTCGGGAAATGTCTCTGAGGCTGCAGCCTGGTGCATTTAAAACACTCCGAGGTGAGAACAGCAATGAAAGTTAGCTGGAAAACAACACAGGCAGAATTCTCCGAGCCTGTGTGCACGCACGCCCCCACACCTCGCCTCCTCCTGCAGCTCAATATTTGCCCTTGGTTTTGACCTGTTTTCATTTCCTGGCACCTGCTTCTGGGCCTCTGCATCTTTGAGAGCCTGCCCCTGGTTGAACGCACTGGAGGCTGTCACCCATCATTCTTCCCTATGTCTAGCATGTGCCTTGCTTCCTCTCAGCCAGCTCCTTGGTCTCTCACTCCCTGCCACGGACTTCCAGCTACCACTCCTTTGTCGTTATTCCTTCTTATCTGTTCTCGGGTGCGAGGGATGACCAGGCTCCTAGAGAACAGATTCACATGTGTGTAGGATTACCTGGAGCGGCTAATTATATTTTTAATTGAGTCATCACATTTTTATTTTTCCCAGTAAATGTGTTTAAAAAGCTACTGCCATCTATTAACATCATTACTTTATCTAATAAATAATATTTTTGCAGGTTCTGTTTTTTTAAATAAATTTTAACTCAAAAAGAGTTTAAAAAGGGCATTATCCTGTTATTTAAACTTAGCTTGATAAAAAATTTAATATTTGTCTTTCATTTTCTTATTTCTTCTCAGTTGGATGAAAATTTTGTCACAGGCCTGCATTTGGGAACGACCGCCTTAGAGTCTAGAGTTCAAATATCGTCAAGAGCCAGGTCATTACAAATCACTGAATCTACGTAGAGGGCAAAGACTAGGGTGAGGGGAGTGAGGCATTGGCCTTAGATGCAAAATTGAGGGGAATGCCCAAAAAATTCAGTAATCAAGATCAATTACATTTTAATAAAGCAAAATTTTATTTTAATAGAACAAAATGGATGCAAAAATCCATCCATTTTGAACAAAACATCAAATTTTTAGTAAAGACTGAATCAGTATTATACTGATTTTTCCTTTTGCCACAACTCCAGTGTGGCTCTGACTACACTGACGGCATACATGCAATCCACAGTGGGAACAGTAGAAATTAAAGATGGCGCGTCCCGAAAGTATTGCATTCATTATGAAATGCTGTGCCGACCAAACGTACGGGCCAAATGTGCAACCTCTAGCCCTAGTGTGGTCCACCAGCATGTGAATATCAAGTGTCTCAAAAGAAGCCTTCCAATTCGTGCCCCTCTCAGGAATACAGGTAGACTAACCAGAGTTTTTCTTTATAAGCAGAGTTGATACACATCATGCAGAATGAAGGGAACTTAATAACTCAGGTCTGGAAATTCTCCAAAAAGGAAGGAAATATGGTTACCCCTTCAATGCCTGCTGTGGGTGCCAAACGGAGAAGGTGTCCATTCTGAGGGACTAGAAGGGCAAGCCCATGAGCTCAATCCAGGGACCATGTTTAGATGTCAGCAATAAGAGTTAATGATTTAGGGTGGCATTCTGACACCTCCCAACCTCTGAGAGAAAAAAAGAGGGGCAAACGAAAAAGGTGAAATGTGTCCTCCAATAAGGCACTATGCACTGTTTATGGTCTCCTAGGAGCGGCTCATACTTATCCAGCACTCCCAGTGCTGAGCACTTTACATACATTATCCCATTTCATGTTGGTAACATCTCTGTGAGGTATGTATTATCCTTTTTTCATTACAAAAAAAACTCGAAGGTCATAGTTGAGCTGGGACTTGCACGCAGGAAGTCTGATTCCGGAGCCTGCATGTTTAACCACTTACTATACTGCCTCTTAGGAGTTAAGGCAGGTAGGCAGCCCTCGCCCAAAATAATATGGCTGGAAAGGTGTCAGGAGAATATGCAGTCTGTCAATTCCCCCAGACATTTCAAATTTAAGCCTTGGATCAAGCAAGAGCACTAGTGAGCTGTGTAGCCATCAACTCGACACTGAAGGACATTACAATCTGACATTGAAGGATGAAAGGAATCTAACACAAAGATGCTGTTGAAGGCATCATCACTGCATTGAAACAATGTCCTCCTTACCCAGACCCACGGGAAAATATTTCTTGTTGCTCTCAGTATCAAGAAAAGCTATATTCCCTAAATAGTTACTCTGTTTGTAAGTATGAACACAGTGAATTCTGTACCTGTTTGGTTTCCATCTTTGTTGTGGCTGCTAAGAAGTTTTAAGGCAAATTTATATCCCACATCCAAAAACTCTACAGGACCATATGTCTATAATATGCCTTTTGGTACACTATGCTCACCCCTTGCTTTGTCGGTTTCCTACTTGTATTCTACTTTGGCCCCCATTCCCACAGCTATTTATTTTATCCTTTCCTTCATTTATTACACTGTCTCTAGTCTCTTACAGGATTAGATGCCAAATGAATGAATGAATGATATTCAAACAATAAGGTGTCTTTTTTATGAATTGGAAGAAACTTGTGACAAGAATTCAAGTCTCTAAACCCCAAGCAGAGGAAAGCCCAAACTCAATCAACAAGGCAGTGCTTGCGGGAACCCTGTGATTAATAAAGGCAGTAGCAATACAGCATCTAGAAAACCCATGGTATGACCAGAAAGAGTGAATGATGACCTCATGTTAGCAAAAAGGGAAACTTTAATGACCACCCCAGAGAGCACTTGAACCACCCTGGAGACACTGCTAACAGGAGAGGGAGAACTTTGGAGGGCTGGGTTTCCATTCATGATGCAGCTTACCCCTGAGACTTCTGTTAGCATGACTCACACACTCTTGAGTCCGTCCTTCCGAATTCCGAATTGCAATATCCTGTAAGACATGATCGTATACTTGCAAGATTTGGCTGTTTTTGCATTGGTTTGCCTCCCTGGCTTGCAGTGTATAGTTTCAAATCATAATGAAGATTTTAGGCACCAAGTTTATCCCATGCCTGAAAATTATTAAATGATTTCACTTTTGAGGGTCCCTAGATGCTCCCAGAGCTACCCTTGTTCAGTTCATTCAACTTCTTAGGCGCTGATTCGATAATGTAGACCTAGCAAAACCAGGTTAATTGATCTGTTCTAAGTGGTCAGCAGAGGAAAGGGAAACCCAAGAAGAAGGTAAATTTGGCTGAAGGGGAACCATAGGAGAGCAGCTCCTAGCCTTACTCAAACTGTGCCTGTGCTCAAGGTTGCCCCTGACCGACAGACTGATGAGCACTTTACCCCACGCCTAGGAAGCAATCTGGGGCTTAATGGTACATGATCATTCCAACACTTTTTCTAAATGCTCACACCTGCCATAAGAAAATTTCCTATACCAGATTGGAACTATCTGTAGAAGACCTCCATGTTTCTGAATCAATCAATCAACCAGTGTGTATTCAGTAATCATCATCCATGAGTTCATCACTGTGATAAGCTTAAGGGTGAAACCACGAAAAAAAAAAAAACGTGATTGTTGCCCTCAAAGATCTTACTCTTCAGTTGAAAAGACAAGCTTATTAAAAACTATAACATCCTTATAATCAAGGCATTTGGCACTAACAATAAAAGTTCAAAGAAGGAAGAGAACACTGAGAGTGCAGTTTATTAAAGCAGAGATAGAATTTGAACTGACCTTGAAAAGTAGGTAAAATTTGATTAAGAGTAGAAAATGATGAGAGAGCTTATTCCAGGTTGGGGAGCAGAAAATGTAACTTGTAGACACAGCTAGCTAAGTAGCCACAGTGGCTTTTTTTTTTTTTTTTTTTTTTTTTTGAGCCAGAGTCTCATTCTGTTACTCCAGGTAGAGTACAGTGGCGTCATCACTGCTCATAGCAACCTCCAATTCCTGGGCTCAAGGGATCCTCCTGCCTCAGCCTCCCAACAAGTTGGAACTACAGGCACACACCACCGTGCCCCACTTATTTTTCTATTTTTGGTAGAGAAGGGATCTCACTCTTTCTCAGGCTGGTCTCAAACTCCTAACTTCAAGTGATCCTCCCGCCTTGGCCTCCCAGAGTGCTAGGATTATAGACATGAGCCACTGCACTCAGCCACCACAGTAGTTTTGAGCTGAGATTGGAGTTCTCACATCTCCCTTCGAGAGACACTGTTTAGATATTCTAGGAAAGCAAGAGCAATCCTCCCAAGAACACACAATTTAAAGTTTTGCAGAAGCAGCTCTAGGTTTTACTTTCCTTGTTTACCAGTTGGACTTTGTTTGATTCTTTCCCTTTCCAGGTGGGTCTTACTTTCGCCGTTATATTTTGAACTACAATATTGAAGACACATTGATTGGGGTTAGTAAAGAATGTTTAAAATACAGTTACAACATTTTTTTCAATGGAAAGTACTGCCCTTCTACATAGCTATGCTGCAAGTACTGTTTAACACTCTCTGCACTGGGTACACCTTCTAATTGTAGAAGTAATGTAATACAGCTCCATTTTCCCCAGTCTGCTTCTAGCCACCTGGGAGACCTTCATTTTTCTTCGTGATGGTGATGAAATTATCTAAGGAATGGGGGAATATAGCTTATCCTTGGGGACGGGAACAGGAAGATAATTGATTCGTAGCCAGTAGACATTTGGTCTCAAAGCAGCCAGTGATGTTTCTGAAGCGACTAGAGCTAACTGGAGCCTACATTCTCCTGTCAAGCTAAGGGCTTTAGAAACACCAGGGAGACAGAAGCAGCACATTTTGTTTCTTCATAATAAATCTCCCCTCTTATTGCCCGAGACATTTTGCTCTCCTGAGGACACAGGGCCTGCTTCTTAGCCTTTCCAATTGAGCTCTTCCTTGCCACCTACCACCCATTTCCAATAAAACGGTTTACTGGGATTCAAACGAGGCAGCCTGCCACGTCAAGCTTTTTATTTTCTCTGGACCCCCCTCCCGTCCTCCCTTCCAGTCTCATTTAGGACTTCCTTCTTTTCTCTTCCTTCCCCAGGTCCCCATCCTGGTCTTCCTCAGTCATCCATCATTACCCACGGGATCTTTTTCTATAGGTCTTCGGAGAGAATTGGATTTGAAGCAAAGTATTACGAGACTCTAACTCAATCTCAATTAATATTTGGCACTATGTTTTATGAGTGAGAAATGCAATAAAATAGCTATTTCTAAATTTAACTAGCATTATATAATGCAATTATTTATTACAGAAGGCTATTGTTTGTATATCGCCTGAGTTATTGATTAGTATGAAAAAGGCAGTGTACAGGAAGCCATATAAATCGATCATTATTTAAAATGGTTAATCAAATGTCTAATTTGTTTCCATGAATTTTCCTCCAATAACCATGCTGCATATTATACTATGCACCTGTGGACTATAATTCAAATCCACATATCAAAACCAGAATAGAACCTAGCAAGAGATGCAAAGAGATGACTTTCTCATTCTATTGTTTGAAATGCTAGAAAAGACCATTAAAGCAAAGTGAACCGTATTTTTCTTCCACACACCCACCCTCACTTTGCTCCCTCCCCTAATAACCATAAGCTGAAACCACTTAAGGATTACAATTATCTGTCATCATTATTGCCCACATTATGACAAGGCTGCTACCCATTGCAAATGATGCTTCTGAAAATGAAAGATGCTCTTCTGAGAGGTTTTTGTTTATTTGGTTTTTGCTTTATAGGCTCCTTCAGGCACAATAGGGGTGGGGGTTGGGGGGAGATGGAAATTCAGTCAGGAAAACAATTAACTAGCACAGCTTCACTGCACAGTAACATCAAATCATACAGCAATTAGAGCTCTGCAAAACCCCCGGTTTGGTTTCACGCACATTTAAGGATGAAAACTGATATGTACACTGAGCTGATGCTGGACTGCAAATGGAAAAATCAAAGAGATAAACATTGTAAAATTTCATTCTCTGCCTAATCACATCTCTAGAATGGTGATTTGGGCTAAGAGTATTTTTAGTCTGCACACAAGAAAACTCACCTCTCTCTTCAAGCCTTGGTAAATTACTAGAGAATTATCTACCATTCATATTTTTCCCCATTGAATATAAAAACATTAATGTTTGCTGAAAAATATATTGTACTTGTTGACAAATAAAGGAGTTAATTAACCCATTGTCTTCACAGATTACCAAGGCCTTAATTGTTAAATCCAGGAGAGAAATAAGTAAAGCTTCAAAAAAAGCAAGGCAACAGTGCTTTTAAAAGTAAGAAAGATCTACCCATTTTTGCACTGTGAGCTTTACTATGCAAAAGAAATTTACCTTTATCTTATAAAAATGCCAGTATAGATTATATAACCTGAAAAACATTCATTTTTTTCTTTTTTTTTTCTTTCCTTCCTATCCTTTTCTTTCCTTCCCCCCCACCCCCACCCCCCAAAAATATGAGTGCTTTTCTCTTGGATGGTTTTTGGTACAATAGGACTTAATTTGTAAGATAGGAGGAGTTCCCCAATACAAAGCAATCAACAAAGGCCATTTTCCCCTGTCTGCCCATGAAGTATTTTCCATCATTTGACTATGGGTTTAAAAGAGAAATAAAATGTAAGACATCTGCTTTTTTTATGTTGTTAAATAAACTATTTTGCAATAATTGTAGATTTACAGAAAAGTTGCAATGGTAGCACAAAGAGTTCTCATATATCCCCTCATCCGGTTTCCCCATTTTTTACATCTTACATTACTATGGTACAGTTGTAAATACTAAGAAAGTGACACTGATAGATTGCTGTCAACTAAATTCCAGACTTTATTTGGATTCTACCAGATTTTACATTACTGTCCTTTCTGTTCCAGGATCCAATCTATGGTACAACATTGCATTGAGTTGCATATGGCCCCCGTCTCCTCTGGTCTGTGACAGTTTCTCAGTCTTTCCTTATTTTTCATGACCCTGTCTGTCTTGAGACTGGGTTTGTCTGTTGTTTTTCTCATGATCAAAATGGAGCTGTGGGTTTTTAGAAAGAATAACAGAGGTAAGTCACTTCTGTAAAAGAAAATCAAAGTTTCAGGGCCACCCCCTCAACTCCTTATGCAAAAGAGAAGGTGAAAGCCTCAGGCACCTGTGAAGAACTGGCCCCACAGATCACTCACTCATTCAGGAAATTTCTTGCTAACCTCCCATAAGCAAGGGCATGCAAATTATACCTATCCCTAGCACCGAAAACTAAAGCCTGTTTGATTTCCCACTAATAATGAATTACAAGTTTATCTTACAGGTAACAGAACTAGATACAAGACAGAATCAGACATTCTTCCACCCACCCAGGGACAGCTATGAAATTGATGCTTCCTTCGCTCCCTTATTTTATGTAAAATGTAGATTTCTTGGGCTGCACAAGAATGTAACCATCAGCACCTTCTTCTTCTCAGCCTTTTTCCTTCTGTCCGTATACCTTTAAAATGCTGAAGTTTCCAACCTCCCCGTTAGGAAAAACAACCACAGGTTGTCTGATTTTCCTGGGCACATCCTCAAAATTTTGGCTTAATAAACCTCCAAGGATTGAGATTTTTGCCTCAGTCATTTATTTGGGTCTACACTTCCTATCAAGAGGTACATAATATCTATATGATGTCACTGGTGACATTAACCTTCATCCTTGATTAATATAGAGTTTGCCAAGTTTCTCCACTGTAAGTTTACTATTTTTCTCTTTTCTTTATTTATTCTTTGAAAGAGAGTCACTAAGTCTATCCCACACTTAAAAAGGGTAAAGGTCAAGACCCTCCTGACAAAGGGAGTATCTACACAGATTCTTTGGAAGGGAGAGCTAGGAATTATACCATAAGACTTAGCTCTTCTTCCAATTTATTTATTCCATCAGTTGCTTCCCTTAATTTTAAAATGAGACAGACTATTGAAATGATGACCATCTTAACTATACAAAGCAATAACAAAACATCAGGGATTTTAATTTTCACAGAAATATTGTTTCTAAGGCCTTTTCAATAAACTAAATTTAATATTTATTAAAATATGCCAAGGGGAAATGTACACATGAGGTCATATAGCCATTCAGCAACCCCACCAGGACTTAGTGTGTATTATACGAGTTAGGTTTATTTATCTCAAGCAATCTGTGAAGACAAGCAGCCATTTGAAACTTAGACTGAAGCATTTTTGATTCAGTCTCCTCTCAACCTTACCCAGCAAATCTTCCAGTTACCTCTCAACCTTACCCAGCCAAATGATCTCAACAGAAAACTGAGGAAGCAGGTGTTCAAACCCTTGTTTGAAGGCCCTATTCACACCTCATGTGGCACCCAAAAGACAGCATGTGGGCCATTTTCTGTGGCAATCATAACTACTCTCTATCTTTCACCATCAGCACTTATACCTTCAGCATTTATTAAATATCTATTATATACCAAATGCTGTGCTATGTCTTGGAGCACCAAAAGGAAGGAAATATTACAATAACAAATAAGGACTTAGAGAATACCAGGTTCTACATAATGTGAGACACAGGGATGGGGTACAAAGTGGTCACTCTGCCTGAGAGGGGAAAGCATGAATGACTATATAAAGATGCTCCTTAAACTGGGTCTCAAATGCTGTTTCCTTCAAATAGCTAGAAGAGAGGATTTGAATGTTCCCGACAAAAAAAACGGTAAACATTTGAGGTGATGGGTATGCTAATTACCCTGATTTGATTATTACGCATTGTATACATGTATCACAATATTACACTGTACCCCATAAATATGTATTAATACAATTATTATATGTCAATTAAAAATAATAATAAAAATGTAAAAAAAATAAAATCAAACTTAAAACAAAAAAAAAAAGCTGTTTCCCAGGCACAATACACAAAGTAGGGAAGGGTACATGATTGAAGAATGGTTCAGTCCAAATGAGAGCCTTGAGCAAAGGCACTGAGAACCCAGATGATGATGAGGTCGCACACCTGTGGCCAGATGATTCAGGATCCACTATTTCTAACAGGACCTTGGAAGAGTCATGTTCCTTGGGAGAGTCTTTGGTTTGCCTGCTCCTCTCAGTTGTTTGTAGAACAGAATAATTTACCAAATAATGCATGAAATACACCTTGAAATTATTTATTCTATGAATGCGCCAAAACATTATAGCTCAGATCTCATCCAATGTAGAAGAGAAGGAAATATTAATAGAATAAAACACACGTTTAATCAACATTTATCAATCGTCTATCATCTCTAAGCATTGTGCTAGGTACTCTGCAAACATTTTCCCATTTTTTAAGAGAATGTTTATTATTTTCACTATTTTATAGATGAGGAAACTCAGTCTTAAAAGTTAACATGGCAGGCTACAAAGCTGGTAAGGTAAAAAAAGTGGGATTTGAATCCAGTTCTATCTTATTCCAAGACTCTTCACTTGATAGCATTCTGTCTTTCTATGAACAATGAATTTAGAAAAGTAATAGTGTACACTAGTTTTTAAACATCAATAAAAGTTCTTCATCTAGACTTGATTGCTGTCCCCATGCTGAGAGTCCATGACACTTGCAAGGCCACTGTCGTACCTGGGCATCTTAGTCTTGTTTTTTGCCTACAAGGCGACGGTGCAACTGCTGCTGCCACCCAGCACACAGAAAGCAATGGGTGATAGCATTTGGGGAGAAAAAATGTAGTGTGACTTTAACAGGACTTTAGGAAACAGATCCAGAATTCTGAGACTAAATCTGGACAGCGTCACTACATGTTAGTTCAAATCCAAGTCAAACACCTAAGATCTCAGGGGTACCAATGCAGGAAAGAAGAAGCAGGGACATGACTTCCGAAGAACAGAGTCAGTGAGAAAAAGAGACAGTGGCCATGTCAACACAGGCTGAGTGCCAAGATTAAAGATTCTATCTGGTCACAAGTCAAGGTGAATGAAAGCAGGGCTCAGGCCCCAGAATATAAGGCTGGTAGGAACAAGGGAAGAACTGCCCGTCTACCCCCCGATACCTAAGGGGCTAATGGGCCTGCTCCCTTTCCCCCGGGTGCCAGGGCCTTACTTACAAACAGAAATTCAATAGCAACATCAGTTACTCTAAAATAGAGTTGAGAGTTTAAAATACATAAATAAATAAACAAGCCAAAGAACCAGAAGAAACCATACACAAATATTTATATCATTTTTACCATGAAAAAGAACTTTTTAAGTAAACGGGCTACTAGAAAAACACCCTTTCCTTCTCTGCTTTAGTTCATAACCAACTGAGAGATAGACTGAGGAGTCAGAGAGAAAATTAACATTATCATTGATAAAGCAGATATTGGAGATTGTAGCTTAACTCAGCAGTGGCAATGGACCTGCTAATACTGTGCTCCAGAAGTTGACTTTCTCAGTTATAAGCTACTGACCTTCACCTTGGGGTGAGGGGTAGGCCCTATAAAACTTAAGGATCAGAAGATATATACTGTTTTCAGGAAGGGGGCAGATTCAAGAAGAAAGGTGAAAGGGACTCTCTCTTTTCCCAAATTCACCACTCAGGTAAGTGGGCGTCCAGAGAGAGGGCAGGGTGGTATTCCAGTAGAGGTCCCCCATATGGAAAATATGAACAGTAGAATATAAATGTTCTTCCAATACTAAGCACAACACCAAGGCACAATCTACAAAGAAAAGGTGTAAATATTTGACTAGATAAAAACTTTAAATATCTAGATGTGAATAAAGATATACATATACAGTTGATTCTCATTTATTCACCGTAGTCATATGTGAACACGAAATTGGCAAATATTGAACCATTGCTCCCACAGGAAATACGGGGTCAGGTCCCTGCAAGCCTCTGACCCTAGCATTTTTGTCGACCAATCAATATAACCTTGTTTCATGTGTGTTTCTCCTTAACAAGACCTTATTTAGTACATGTTGTTGATTCATTATCACTGAACTCATGGCCAACAGCACTATAGCTCATGCCTGGGCGAAGCTAACACATGCATTTTCTCCATAAGGCACATCACAGCATCCGTGGGCGGAGGAACACTAGACAGCTCCTCAGCACTAAGCTTAAGGGCTATTTTAAACAGCAAAATCAACAACAAAAAGTACAAAAATGTGAAAAACGTGGCACTAAATACACCATGAAGAAAGACACACGTTTACAGTTTGAGAGATGAAACAAGAAGGGAGAGTGTCCCCTTGCTCTGCCTAGGCTGGCGATGTGCACGTCAAGCAACACAGAGTTTTCTCAGCTCTGCACATATCCACAAATGACCAAAAACACACAAAAAATATTGATTTGGGGTTACAAATAAATTTTAGTGAGTAAATCTGAAAATTTAGAATCCGTGAATAATGAGAGTCAACTTACATACATACACAAATACACACATGTGCACATATACGTATTTCAAAGGCAAATAACAAAATGAGAAAAATTCCTCCACATAAGTCAGATAAAAGATATATTGATTATTACATAAGGAGATTTTGTAAATTGAAAAAAAGGCTAGTATTTCAGTAGAAGAAAAGTCAAATGATTTATTGAGGCAATTCATGTTTAAAGAAATGCACATGGTTTCCAGATAAAGAAAACTCTTTGCAACTTTTAAATGACACAACCCCTCCTTCACACAGCTTCACACAGTGGGGAGAGTACAGCAGAACATGACTATTCTAGAAAGCAATGTGGCAAAGCTTTAGAAAGTTCATCATATTTAACCAGTAATTCCAATTTTTATAATTAATCCAAAGGACATAAATTAGGGATCTGTGCAAAGATATGTAGTACATCCATGGTTATTCTTTTGCACATTGTTTATAATAATGGGGGAAACATAAAAAATCTTACATTTTGAAAAAAATCACTAGTTAAATAAATTATGATGTATCCAAAGAATGGAATACTGTATAGACATTAAAAATGATGTTAAATTATGCTTGATGTGATACAATGTGTGTACTTTTCTGTATGCAATTTTAATTTATTAAAAATACATATTGTCATGGAGAGTTGTTCCTAATGTATTTATAAGTGAAAAATATTATAAAACAATATTCAGAGCACAAGCCATTTGTATATTCCACAAATATATTCACAAAAATATTAAGAGCAATTATCTCCTATGGGTGGGAGTATTAGGATTCTTTAAAAGCTCTTGTCTTTATTTTCAAATTATTTATATAATTACCACTTAGCTCTTTTGAAACAAAAATTGCATTTCAACGTGAATATCATATCTGCAATATCTTCGCTTTTTTGATTTAAAAAGGAAAGCTGATCCTTTCCTCCGTGCTTCCAAGACACTTAAGCATTTTTACTGTCTCAAAGAATCAGTTGAGCTAAACAGATTAATTGGTTTGATAAGAAAAATGACCTTTTATGGCTAACAGTTTATGAGAAATTGTGGCTCTCCTTGTTTCCTTTTCCTGCCTTCAGCTGTATGCCAAGTTCCCTTCAATTTCAGCTGTGGAATCTCAGACTGTAGGCTGAGCTTCACACACATGGAACATGTGTGTATGATTACATGGTAAGTGGGATTTTCCTGTTCTATGCGCAGAGCATAATACAATCTAGCAGTTCAGTGTGCTATGGGCTTTTGTCATTTTGCAGTGTGCTGTTGGCAGCTCTTCACTACAAGATTATCAGTTTAGCTGTTGGCAAAGGTGTGGTAATAACTTTTATGTAGCCCTCTACTCTCACCACATGGGGCTATTCTACAGAGTGTATACCCCACCATCTCACTATTAATAAAGCCATTCTGCTTTTTCCTCCACGCTGTTAGAGTCTCTTTAAAAGATGATATCTAGATTTTTATGCAGATATTCTGATTCCCAGAGCTTCTCCTCTCCCTTAACTTTGCTAGGCATAATCTATACCTTAATTTTCAAATCTAGAATACTCTATTTCTTATGACAATACCAGGCAGCCTTCCTTATTTGAAGATTCAACCAACTATGGATGAAAAATATTCAATGACAACAAAAAAAATACAAATTTTAAAAACAATACAGTATAACAACTACTTATGTAGGATTTATGTTGTAGATGACTTAAAGCAGATGGGAGGATGTGTGTAAGCTACGTACAAATACTATACCATTTTATATAAGGACCTGAGCTCGGATTTGGGGGGGATTCTACTGATAAAACCAACCCCCTCCATACTGAAGGATGATTGTATATCCTTTTGGGATATGGCTTCAACTGATCCATGTGACAATGGATAGTGCTTCATAAATAAAAACTTTCTGAGCAGGTCTTGTGATCTCCACATACCGTGAGCCAGGTATTATGGGGAGCCCTGTCATCGAGGAACATTTTGTCCAAAGGGGAGCTCATGGTCTCCCTAAGTTAATATCCTCCCCCTGCAGGAATTCCACACAGGCGCTCTGTCTTCCTTGGTTATCTTACAGGCTGTATTTCTCTTTCTAATAAGAGACTGAGCATTTAGTTCAGATTTTGGGGAGTTAAGGCTTACCAGAATAAACACACTCAGATCTACCTGACTGTCACATACACCTACAACGTGGGCATTTTCCTGGATTCTCTTGAGCCAGGAAAATGCCCAACTCTCAAGCTCTAAGGACATTTCAGACACTGGGTGTGCTCTCCTGTTTGGAAGCCTAAAAGTTTGGTGGATGCTGAGTGTATTACCACATTGAGACATTTCCTCTCTAACCAAATACTAACAGATGGCATGTACCCAGATCTGGGAAAGTTAGTGATTTTGTAATTAATCTGGTAACTGGGAGATATTATATTATAGTTGTTGAAAAAATGTAGAGAAGCAAATAGATAATGACATAGTAAGATGTACGTCATCCTTATATATGGGACTCAGTGTAACTCAATGAATAAACACAGCTTCGGAGTTAAACTAGGTTTTATTTCTGTTCCTCTACTTACTAGATCAGTGATATTGGGGTTGCTACTTAGTATCTCTGAGCACAATTTTATAAATGAAGGGTCCAATGAAATAATACCAATCTAATAGGGTTATAGTAAGATTAAATTAGATAATATGCATAGAGTATGTAGTAGCAGGTGCACAGGTAGTCATACCCCTTAAAATTTTGAGTGGCTTTCAACTTTCTGCTTTACCTAGAATTGCCGCTATACAGTAGTTCATGAACTGAGTGAGCTTTATTGAACTGCTCCTAAAAGGCAGGCCAACATAACCACTGGGAGATTTGGTGGGTGTGGGCTCGGGTAAGAGGAACCAGACCTGTGGCATGGAGTTCACAGTCTCATAGTGTAGCAGAAGAGGACAGACACATTAACAAAGAAACATAGTCAGTGGGATAAATCTATAAGAGATGTACTGCAGACAGAAATTTACAACAGCAGTTGATTAATGCCTGACTGATGTGTTCAGATGGGGCTTCAAAGAGGAACTGAAGTGTGAGTTGCTTCTTAAAGCATGAACGAGAATCCCAGACAAAGGCGGAAAGAGGAAGATCGTCCAAATTATTTGATCATGAACAAATAATGGGAGGCCCTGCTTTAGCAAAATGCTATGCACGTGGTGGATGCTCAATGACTATTTAATAAGCTTACCACATAGGAAACGAAAGGTGCATATGTAGTGGGTACTAATTTCACAAATCTCAACTACTGGTGTGCAAAAATAAAACCTTCTTTTCCTCCCTCTAAAACGCATTTTTGTTTGTTTGTCAAGCCTCATACTTTCTGAAGCAGGAAATTTGATCTACTTACTTCTAGTTCATCACTTCCAGTTAATTCAGCAATTTTTGTCCCCAGTCAATTGGGAATTCTGCATTCTACCTCTTCCCCGCCCCTTTCCAGGGATCCTCTTCCTGATCTGTAAAATGGGACTAATTATACCTACATTAGTGTAAGTTTTAGAGGTGATGGTTGTAAATCTCCTAATCCCAGGCACAGAGTATGCATGCAGGTCAGGGACACTCTTGGCACCCTCTAGTATAATCATTAAATAAAAAGACAGTCACCTTTTTATATAAGGAAAATAAAGTATAACAGGTTAAAGAATGGCATGCAGAAAGCACAGGCTTCCTCCTACCCATGATTCTTGGCACCCTCTAAGTACAGTTAAAGACTGTCACCTCTTTCTAAGGAAAACAGGGTGTAACAGGTTACAGAATGGCATGCAGAAAGCACAGGTTTCCTCCTACCCTGATAACTGGATGTCCAAACCCTACAATTCCAATGCATACACCTACACTGCATTTCTTCAGCCAAGGTGCCATTTACTATGCTACATGCAAAAGAGCTCAGGCTATAGCCAAATTAGGTAAAAGTCTCTCTTTTAAAGCATGGTACAATGAAACAAATTTGCTTAACACTTCTCTGGATAATCATGAACTGTAAATCAACCACAGAGATTTTATCTAATCAATTTTACTTGATCCATTTAATATTTTTAAGGAACAGCTTGTAGTCACAGAGGCTTTTGAGATTCCCTAATGAGTTACTTAAACTTCCTGGACCCAAGAAATCCAACGTTAGCACAAATAAGTCAGTACAAGGTCATTGGCTATGATTTCAGCCAGAGCTCCAAGATGATGATAGTGGATTAACCTTAAAATTTGGCAAAACAGTAGCACTCATAGATAATAGGTAACCCTAGACTATATTTACAAACAGCTAAGCAAACTATTTGTTTACCTCATAAGGTGAGGTTAAGGGAGTTAAATTTGTGTAACTTCCTTGCAAGCAACAGAGTCTTTAAGTGACCCAGCCATAAGAGACTGCGTGTGTAACCAGGTGGCAGAAGACCTAAATAGGGCCAATTAAGCAACAATAATGAGAATGAATGAGGAAATTGGAAAACAGAAAACGAGCCACAGCTGACAAACCCAGGAAACTCTTCTGCATTCATATTTTATTCAGTCACATCATGGGAAAGAGAGACTGTGGAGAGTGATCAAAATAATGTTAGAACTTTAAGATTTTCTCCAGGTTCTAGAGAACTAGGGACCAACAGGCTCCAGGCATGAGAAATCCCGGGCTACATAAATCTTTCATGGATTCATTGAGATTATGTTGAAACTAAATTAAGTAGTAGGATGAGATCTTCCTTTATTTGCATGATCTGTCCTGCTTCTTTCTTCCTTGCCCAGATATTTTTTCTATGACTCAGAACTGAAGGGAAAAAAATGAAACCAGTGCCCAACAGCAGGAGCTGCGCCTGCTGAATACGCAGTCCTTCCCGCCATTTCAATCCAACGCCTCAACAATAGGATCATTTTCTAACGGGGACAGTTCTTCCAACCTGCTCATCTGTTCAAGGTAGAACAAACACAAAGCTCTACAAAAAAACCAAACTTCCTGAAGTCTAATAAGTTGAGTTCTTAGAAAAATATGCCTTATCTTTCACAACCTCCCATGTTTTTTGAAAGAGTATGCAGTAAGAAACAGCTTGTTCTTTTTTATCTTTTTCCCAGACTTATGAAGAGGAAAAATTTTTAAACAGAAAATAAAGGTTAAGAGTAATGTCCAACCTGTGACATTTACATGTGATACCCCTTACCGTCTGGGGTGAAAGTACCTACTTTCGTTTGCTCCTGCCCATTAAACTTGTTACCAGGTTCCTGATAAAATTATTTCTGGATTAAAATAGCCATTTTAAATGTGGAATTCGGGTTAGAATTATGTCATCCAGGCCAGGTGAGGCAGCTCATGCCTGTAATCCCAGCACTCTGGGAGGCTGAGGAGGGAGGATAGCTTGAGCTCAAGAGTTTGAGACCAGCCTAAGCAAGAGCGAGACCCTGTCTCTACTAAAAATATAAAAATTAGCCAGGCATGGTTGTGCACACCTGTGGTCTCAGCTACTTGGGAGGCTGAGGCAGGAGAATTGCTTGAGCCCAGGAGTTTGAGGTTGCTGTGAGCTCGGTTGACGCCATGGCACTCTAGCCTGGGCAACAGAGCATGCCTCTGTCTCAGAAATAAATAAATAAATAAAAATTTAAAATTTTTAAAAATAATTATGTCATCCAAGAACACATACATACTTTAACATAACCACTTTGTGGTAACAACCTGTGGAACAAAGAGAAAATGCTAAAATCCTCACCTAAATAAGAATCATTTCGGCTCCACAATTACTTGCAAGCACTGAACATGTAATACCCAAATATTCTTGTAACTAAAATGTGATTCTTGGCTGGGTGCTGTGGCTCACACCTGTAGTCCTAGGCCTCTGGGAGGCCAAGGCAGGAGAATCGCTGGAGGCCAGGAGTTCGCACCCAGCCTGGAAAACATAACGATACCTTCTCTACAAAAAATAGAAAATAAGCCAGGCAAGGTGGCATGAGCATGTAGTACCAGCTACTCAGGATGCGTAGGCAAGAGGATCGCTTGAGCCCAGGAGTTCCAGACTGCAGCGAGCTGTGATCATGCCCCTGCCTCCAGCCTGGGTTTACAGAGCAAGGCCCTGTCTCAAAAAAAAAAAAAAAAGATTCTGTGAAAGTCCTTGGTACCATACATACCTGTTATTTTGTCTTCCAAGTATTAAATTCTTTATTAAATGTTGACGTATTAGTATTATTATTTTCTAAATCTCCATATCAGCCTCCTGGTGACTTAGGGGAGTCATTTTCTGTAATTCAGACCCAAGGCAACCTGAAAACAAAAAGAAGAGCTGATTTATGTCAAACCGAAGCCAATTCTTGGATGTCACACTTTGAAACAGTCTCAGAATCTAATCTCCAAACAAGTTTTCTCATCTGGAGAAATAACAAGGATTAATGGGAATTCTTTTCAGGAAAATACTGTATAGCATTCTCATAAATAAGTATATCTTTTAAATATCAAAAGTATGAATTTTGGCTATAAATTGTTCAAATTCGAGCTATCATTTATATGACAGAAAGAAATTATTTCAGGCATTTCCATGCTATACTCCAAAAATTGTTTGTTAAATTAGATGCATGGAAGTTGAAATGAATTTTCTCATTGAAACAAAATCTTAAAATGGCAGTTAGTCCCTTCAGACTAGCCTTCAGAACTTAATTTATCCTATAATGTTGCTGAACTATTAGATATTTAAAAAGTATTAGCTAATGCTACTATATTTATCATTGCAACAGTATAGTAGCTGCTATAATATTATCCAATCTCATGACATACTGGGCATAGAAAGTTTCATTGCAAATAGAACAAGATAGACTACAAATAACACCTAGAATCATTTTTATTTCTAGGAGGGACATGTGGGTGATATTCTTTTTTTGGCATTTGCATTTCTATTTCTCTCACAACAACAACTTGGCTGAGCATTAAAATTTTGGCTAACTGTATCTCTTCCAATCCCACAGATATTGTTCTATTTTTTTTTTATCATTGCCATATTGGAAATCCAAGGCAGCTTGCTTTTTAATCCATTGTAGGTAAAATGTTATTATCGTTATGGTTGTTTAATGGGGTGGGGGTGAGAGCAAGACGAAGGTTAGGATGCCTACAGGAAATTAAGAATATATCTATATGTTAGTATCGCAACTTTCAAATCTGCAAACTTGGGTCTTTCTTCGGTTGAGAAATGTGTTAATTGCATTGTATCTTTTATATTTATTTCATCAAAAAGAATTTAAGCAGAGAAGTAGCATGGTTAGAATTTATTTTGTGAGTATTTTTGTGGCAGTGCAGGGAATCAGTTTTGAGCAGGACAAAGATAAATACTGAAAAAATACATTAGGAGTCTCCTGCAAAACATCAGGAGATACAGAAGGTACTACTAACAAAGGGATAGAGAAGAGGAAGTTGATGAAAGAAATATCTCAGAGGTAAAATCTGAAACTGCATAACTTGGTGCTTAATTGGATATGAGAGAATAGGAAAGATTTAGAATAAATGCTTACATAATGCATGGGTGACAGTGTCCCTGGTACCACCATTAATTATGATTAGACATACAGGGCAAAGAACAAGTTGAGGTGTCCATGTGTCCTAGCTATCTAATGCTGTGTAACAAACCACCCCAAAACTCAAGGTTTTAAAATGACAATCATATTTATCTCACCAGTCTGCAATTTGGGCAGAGCTCAATAGGGAAATCTCATCTCAGCTCTACATGGCATCAACTAGGTAGGGCAGCTTGGCTGGGAGCTGGAGACCCCACTTCCAAGATGGCTCACCCACATGGCTGGCAAGTCGGTGCTGGCTGCCTGCGGGGACCTCTGCCAGGCTGTCAGCTCAGACACCCACATGTGGGCTCTTCACGTGGCTCCTTGACTTTTTCATAGCAGGGTGTCTGGGGGCCAAAAGCAAATGTCCCAAAACACAAAAAGTGGAAGCTGCCAGCTTCTTGAGGCTTGAACTTGGCACCATATGGCTTGCATTGTATTCTATTGACCAAGCAGTCATAAAGCTCAGACTCAAAAAGAGGGTCCTAGATCCCACTTCTCAACAGAGGCATGTCAAATAATATTGTGGCCATGTTTTCAAACCTCCACAGTGTAGGACATCTTACATCCCACTGTGGGACAGATAAGTCCAATAAGTAATTTACTTTAAAAATAAATCTTAAGTTTAAGAAAGAGGTCAAAAAAGATATCACAACTTAAGAGAGGTATACAGAGGCACATTTACTATAATTTTAATGAAGTTTAAGTTTCAGGCCCCTTACTTCCAAGATGAGGCCCTGTATCTAATTTTGTATTTTCCTTAAAGAGAAACCCCCAAATTATATAAGCTTCAGACCCCACAGAACCTGATCTGCCCATGAGTAGAGTTTAAATCCTAAGAGTAGATGTGATTATCTGAGGAGACCGTATAGAATGAAAAGAGCAGTGGACCAAGAATGAAAACCTGCAAATGTCAATATTGACACCATTAGAAGAAAAAGCAGGAAGGAAATTAGGAAAGAGATTTTTAGAATACAATCAGAGAGGCAGGAAGAGACTAGAAAATAATTTTGTCAAATATACCAAGCAGTAGAAAGCTTCAGGAAGGAGTGGCTGGTAAACAGTCTCAAAATAAAGCATAAATGTAAAAAAATAATAAAATAAAAAAGAATCCTTTTAAGTTGGCATCATGGAGATCCATTAGCAACCTTGTCAAAGTGGCAGAAGCCAGTGTTCAGTGTGTTGAGAGTAAATGCTAATTGACAAAAAAAAAAAAGGAAACAGCAAGAAATTTGGCTGAAAAACATTACAAATAGTTGCAAGAGTAAGGGGAACTAGAAAAATACAACTTTCTAGGATGTTTTCAGCAAAAATACTAAGTCTAAATAATATTATAACTATTAAAGAAGTTGAAGCAATATTTTAAAATATTTCCACAATGAAAACACCAGACTCAGATGGATTTACACAAAATTCTTCCAATCTTACAAGAAAGAAATCATCATCTGTTGTATATAATTTCTTCCAGGAAATACAAAAAAGAGGAAATATGCCCTCCAAGTCATTTTACATAATCAGTATAACCCTGATACAAAAACCATGCAGACATTAGGAGAAGGGTAACTTTCAGGCCTCTATAATTCCTGCATAAAGATTCAAAAATCTTAAACAAAATACTAGCAAAGTCAAACAGAACAGTATAGATTTAAAAAATGTAACACTATCAAGTTGCTTTTAACCCAGGAATGCAGAGATGATTTAATATTAGGAAAATATATAATGTAATTCAATACATTAACAGCTAAAAAAGAAAACCATATGACCATTTTAATAGATTCAGGAAAAGAACTTGATAAAATTCAACATAATACAAACTCATAGTTAAAGGAGAACAGAAAGGAGCTTCTCTAGCATAGTATCTATTATCGGGAAATGTTGGAAGCATCCTCGTTAAAGTCAGGAATGAAACACTATCATTACTTCTCATCAGTGTTGTATTGAAGGATCCGTTGATACCAAATGCCCAGTGACACAGTCTTCCTCCAGTTTCTGTGCTAATCCCACCTCTCAATCCCAACCCAGTCTCCACCTGATGTCCACAGACCATCTAGTTCCTCAGAATCTTCTCAATCTGATCTACATGACGGAATCATCTAGTCTTTAAATCTACAGATGCCTGAGTTCCACCCCAGGCATCCATAAATTTAAACTCACATTTGATTGGTCTGGGCATAGTGTGGGCATCTGAATTTTCAAAATCTCCGCAGGCAATGCTAACGTGCAGCTCAGACTGAGAAACCCTGGACCAGAGTAAGAACAGGAGAGAAGAGATGAGGGAAGGGGAGGAATGGGAAGAGTAGAGCGGCAATTCTCAAGCTCAGCTGCACAGTAAAGTCACTTAAGAAGCTTTTAAAAATCCTGAGGCCCAGATTGCTTCCTAAACTGACTCTGAAATCAGAATCTGTGGAGACAGGACCTGGGCATAGCATATTTTAAAAGGTTCCCCAAAGCTTCCTTATACACAGTCAAGGTTGAGAACCCAGTACTGCTCTCTACTTCTTCCTCCCTAGTGATGTCAGCAGCTCCCTTGGATTCAATCACCAAACAAATGCCAACGGCCTAAAAATCTGTATATCTTGCCTGTGGTTACCTTCTAAGCACAAACACTTCAAATCCAACTGCCAACTGCATCTTCTCTTGGGAGACTCAGGGCTTCTCCTGCACCACACTCGCACCCACATACTCACTTCTGCCCACCGGGCAGCCGGCTGTACAAGGTGAGGGTTGTGACTCTTCTGTGTGCCGTATGTGAGGACTAAAGCAAAGTTTCTCAAATCTCCCTTAGCTAGAAATAGGATTGTTTCCACATTATTGGCATTAAGAGTCAGGACTAATAGGAGGAGGAGAGGCACAGGAGCAAGAACCCAACACACTGTCGATATCACTGATTTTAAAAGATTTGTGGGGCTGGGGGGAAACGGCACAGGAGGGCTGGGGTCAGTGTATAGTGACATATGAACCAGAAACAAACCAGCACTCCCACCTCCGGAGGTGTGAAACTGATCACAAGGACAGAGCCTGTCTCCAGGCCCATCAGCCTCTAAACCACATTGCCCAGAAGTGACTTTCCCCATTTCTTCTTTCCCCCTTTTCTATCAGTATTCATGGGGTGAAAAGGGACTCCCCTAACCCTCACTGCCATAGTGGTGAGAAAAGAAATCTTCCCACACCCCTGCAAGCCACATAGTAAGAAGGGACTTTCCTGCCTAAGTGACAAGATGGTAATCCCCTGTCACAAAAGCATCTAGAAAGTAAGGGATGTCCGTCCATAAATGGAGTATGCACCTCTCAGCCAAGGAAACCCATCTTCCCTGAAGACCAGCTCCATCTACACTTTTCATAAGCTACCTCATTGAATCTTCATTTTTTTTTTTAGGCAGAATCTTGCTCTGTTGGCCTGGCCAGATTGCAGTGGCATCATCATAGCTCGCTGCAACCTCCAACTCCTGGGCTCAAGTGATCCTCCTGCCTCAGCCTCCTGAGTAGCTGGGACTAAAGGCACACACCGCCATGCTTGGATAATTTTTTCTGTTTTGGGTAGAGATGAGGTCTCACTCTTGCTCAGGATGGTCTCAAACTCCTGATCTCAAGTGATCCTCCCACCTTGGGCCTCCCAGAGTGCTAGGATTATGGGCATGAGCCACTGTGCCCCACCTGAGTCTGCATTATTATTCCTACTTTACAGATGAGGAAATAATTCACCCATGGTCACAGAATCAATGAGCAGTAGAACCCAGGTGTCAGCCAATATTGTTGTTCCAGAATAATTGTTTTTTCCATCATAAAATGCACTAGCCTGTCCTTGTCATCAACTTATTTTAGTTTGTTTTATTTTTTTCCTTTTTTTTTAATAGCTAGGGCAAGAGACAAAGAATGTAATTTTAAAGGAAAAACACTGAAACAAGATGATAAAGGCTGAAAAATTGTTTTCAAAATGTTTCCAAAATATCCCTTACTGTCTTGAGACAGAAGGCAACTAACTCATCTTTGATCTCATGTCAAAGCGACACAGAATAACACTATGAACTTTTTCCGTCTACCACTACCGAGATAAAGGAACCTGGGATTTGACTTAGTAAATAATCTGTTACCACTAAACTCCAGGCCAGCTGGGGAAACCCCTGCACCCACAGCCCTGAGGAACATGCTCAATCCACGCTATGTTCCCCAGCATTCTCAGGTTGCTAAAACGCAGCTTTCACCAGGCAAAAGGTGAAGGTGCATAGGTAGTCCAATCTCCTTTGGGAGATTGCCAAACAATGCCGCCTTCTCAGGCCTCCTTGACTGGGGCTAAAGTGCAAACAGGCGTCGCTTGAAGATGAACGGAAAGGCTCTGCGTGTCCCAGCATGGCAGCACCAGGTCTGCAGTTGCTTCCATCGGAATCACTCCCTGACTCATTGCTACGCCAATTTATTTTGTTGCTTATATTCATTAGATTAAAATGATTTAATTAGGCAATGAAGTGTGGGCTTGTTTGGTGTACAGCATTGCTCCTGCATTTTTTGGTTGTGTCCATGTATTTAAACCTCAGGGGAAAGGGAGAGTATTTTTATTCCCACGGTACCATTCTAGAACAAATTAAATATTGTTTTTTCTTGCTGCCTACCTCATGATCTCACTGCTTTGGGGCTGCATAATGGGAAAGAAACCATTTTAATAATTGCAATATTGTAAAGAGCTGTAGGGAATGTTACAGCTACTATGTCATAGTACTTCAGTTTTAGTTTATAAGAATAGACATAGTAATGGAGGAGAGACCACAAGTGCATTGTTTGTTCAAGGCTGGCTCAGTCCTTGACTTTCTGTGCTCCCTTGATAAAAAATGGCCAAACATACACAGACATAGTCTAACTCTTCTTATCCATGCACATTCAAGAGAAGCAACTGTGAACATGTAAGGGGAATCTCTTAGGAACATATAAGAGAAAAAGCAGGAATGTTCCAGTATCTTGCATACAACTAATGGTCAAAAAATACTTGCTGATTTGATCTTTAATATGATTTACAATCCAAGTCTTTTAAAGTCCCCTCCCCATTAGAGACTAATGCTTCTTTTTTCCTTTCTCTTTTTTTAGAGACAGGGTCTGTGTTGTTCAGGCTAGAGTGCGGTGGTGTCATGATAGCTCACTGTAACCTCAACTCCTGGGCTCAAGGGATCCTCCTGCCTCAGCCTCCCAAGCAGCTGGGATGACAGGCACACACCACTATGCCAAGATATTTTTTTATTATTATTTGTTGTAGAGGTGGGGTCTTGCTATGTTGTTCAGGCTGGTCTCAAACTCCTGGCCTCAAGCAAGCCTCCTGCCTCAGCCTGCCAAAGGGCTAGGATTACAGGCGTGAGCCAGCATGCCCACCCCAAGACTAATGCTTCTTAACAAAAGCAAGTTCTCTTGCTCCTCAGGAGTCCCCTCTGCACCTTCCAACCTCCACCCCCACAACGCATTCATTCAGTGCCTCCACACTTTCCCCAGGCACAACCCTAGAGCTAAAGTATCATCTGATTAAGATCTCATACTTCATTACTTAGCAGCTCCTGAAATCCTAGGAAATGCCTTTTAATCTGTCTCCCCTACACACACACATACACACACACACACACACACACACACACAATGATGTGTTTCCTATGATTCATCTTCTCACAACACCCCACAGAATTAATGTACTTCTTCACCTATAGGCAACAAAGACTTTATTTTATATGTTTGTTTCTTGTTGCTTAATTGTTTTTCCCCATAACTGCATAGTGGTAAATACAGTAAAAAAGCAGGAATCCATCTGCTGTGTTGGAGACAATCTCCACAGCCAGTTTAGCTCCCTGTCTACAGCATTACTTGCAATGGCATTTAAGAGAGTCTAGGGGAAAAAACCAAACTGAAAACTTGCTATTTCAGTGATCACAAGCAAGAACAGAGTGCCCTGCCTTCCTGTCTGTCCTCACAGGTGTTGCAGGCATAGGTTATACTCATCCATGCCTGTAAGAAAGTATCAGAGAATGAAGAAAACCAGAATCACTTTTTAAACTGTAATTCACACATGATACCCATCATATCCTGGGCCCCAATACAGGCCTCTTGCCCAAGGCAGTGAGGTTGTAGGGCTTTTACATTGTTGTTGTCGTATTACCTTAAGTGCAAACCATCTCAGTTTTTTCCTAAGTGAGTCACCATCTTCTGCTCCACTCACGAATTTTGCAGTTTGCTGGGATCTAGCTCCATGGCAAATGGTAGCTATATGAGCGATCTCTATACGTGGCCTTTACACATACAGGAGAGGCAACCTGCCATCTATCCATCAATCTATTCGTTCAAAACATTTTTGCAATATGTTGCTCTGGGCATTGAGGGTATTACTCTCAGCAAGGCAGACATGATCCTTATATTATGAAAATTACCCTGTGGGATGCAAGCCCTTTCCTGGCCTCTAGGAAGTTTCAGAGGAAGCATAGCTGTGTCCTTTTATAGGCATTTCATCATTGTGAAAGGCTTAGCTGGGGACACATTCTGCTCCACTCTTAGCTTAATGTTCCCCCCTGCAGCAGGGTTCAATCAGGCAGAGTAATAATCACTGGTTCATACACAGTGCCCACTTCTAGACTTTATTTTACAAATGCATATTCAGCTCACATCTGGTAATAGAATGTGCCCAGACATTGTGACCCACTATGCCAGTCAAAAGATATGTTCCTAATTTGACTGGATAATATTTTAATGTGCAAAAATTATGGTTTTTCTAGATAAGAAATATATTAGAAGAATGCCCGATTCTACCCAGCTCAAAGGTTATTAGGGTTATAGCAAAGATGTACAATTCAAGATTTAACATCTTAAAAGTTACATATCTTTAGAGCCAAAGAAATGAAACATGCAATCCAGCACGGCCGCTTCCTGAGCCCTTGCCTTACCTTGGTACAACTAGATATTGCAGATTACATATCTAAAACGCAGTTAAGTAACAGACTTCCCTGACAGACAAAACTAGGAAAAGTTTTAGTTGACTCTAGTGGACATCCCATCACTCTAAATGGAGGCCATTTACCCAGCAACCATGAAAAGAGGTTCTGCCAGACCACTGTAGTCCTAAATGAGGATTACTTATACCCAAGCCAACATTTCCAGGCACTGAGCACCCTCGACAAGCTAGGATGACAACTCCTAAAATCAAGTTGATAGGTGGTGTGGCCTGAATATTTGTGTACCCCAAAATTCAAATATTGAAGCCTAAATCTCCAGTGTGATGGGATTTTGGAGACCTTTGGAAGGTACTTAGGTCACACAGGTGGAGCCCTCATGGATGGGAAGTGCCTTTATAAGAAGAAACATGAAAGAGATGATCTCTCTCTCCACCAAGCGAGATACAATGAAATCACTGTCACCTGTAAACCAGGAAGAGGTCCTTTACCAAGAACCTTACTATGCTGGCACCCTGATCTCAGGTTTCCAGCCTCCAGAACGGTAAGAAATAAGTTTCTGTTGTTTCAGCCTTCCAGTCCACGGTCATTCATTATAACAGCCAGAGCTGACTAAGACAGAAGGCAATCCCCCAAATTCATAAGGGTAACACATTTTTTTCATAATGGATAAGCATCTTTTTATTTCCAGAAGATTTTGAAATTGAAAGTTTATTGAGTTTATAAATGTTTAATAAAATCAAAATTGTAATATTTATAATTTTGTGTTGAGGGATATGTGCATATTTGGCATTTTAAGTATTCATAGGAGAATTTGGCCTCTTCATGTAACAGTTCAACATTGTAATTCCAATTTAAAATATATAATTGAGTTAGTGATTTAGAGTTGTGATTTTAATTATGTAATATTGGAAGATTTAAGAGATTTTAATGTTTCCATATCTGTGAATTTGGTTTGTTGGATTTATAACAGTTATTTAAGTACTTAGGAAGGGTTTTGTTAGTAAAACAAACAACTGTAGTCTATAAAGGGAAAATCAAGCACATTTAAATTATAAATGAAATTTAAAGTGTTCCAGGCTGTTTAGTTAAGTTTGTAAAAAGGACCAACTATTAGTCAAAGGCCCCCTTAAAAATGATTGTTAAAATTTGCTAGATTTATAAATAGAAAAATGAGATTTGTAAACTGAACTTAAAAGCTTAAAAAAGAACTACATGGGTGGATTTGTAACATTAATTAATTGATTATTAATTTTTAAAACAAAAAAAGCTCTGAGTAATCTTTTCTGCACACAAAAATTGCCTCGAATTAATTTTTAAAGCCACATTTAACAACATTAGTGAATGGTCAAAAAGAATAATGCTCACAAAGAAAAGGCATGGAACATATATTTTATATGGCCCAGAGTTAACACTAAATAGTTTCTTTTCACTTATCATCTGCTATCTTTCCATGAATGCAAGAGAAATACTACAAGATAATTTGGATGAAGCAAAAGATCAGAATTATTCAACAATTATTTATTATTGAGTGCCTTCTTTGTGTTTCACACTATGGGAAAATACAAAAGTAGGTAAGGCGGTAAGATGCACAAATCTGAAACCATTAGAGAACAGAATGATTCAGTTCAATAAACATTTACTGAGAGCCATCCTTGCAAGAGATACAGGGATTGGCTCTAGGGAGCGGGAGGGGGCTGGGGCTCAAAAACAAACAATAAGCTTTATAATTAAGTACTAAATCGAGTGTTGCAGAAGTCAAGTGAGAAGCGCTCAAAGAGAGATACCAAAGTATATTGGAACAGATGAGATTTATGGATGAGGTAAGAATTGATCTGGGCTTTGAAGGATGGAGAGGACTTCAATACACAGAGGGGCAGGCCTTGGGCGAGGTGCTATCAACCTAGTGTGCAAAGGACGCAACACAGAAACCAGCAGAGAAGAGATGCTACAAGTGACAGTGGAATTAGATTATGGAGCAATTTCTAAATTACATAAGACCAAAATGAAAGTTAGTTAATATTCTAAGGTACTAAAGACTAGAACTAAAAACAGTAATAATTACCCCCAAACATTGGGAGGAGGTGGCATAAAAGAGGATAAATCCTCATCTGCATAGCAAGGAGCCAATAGATACTGTTTAAATTTAATTAATCATGAAATCATATGTTACTAAATCTTTTGGGATAAATACCAAAGGAAAGAGAAAATTAAAATAGCTGAGCACAGTGGCTCACACCTATAATCCCAGCACTCTGGGAGGCCGCAGCAGGAAGATTGTCTGAGGCCAGGAGTTCAAAACCAGCCTGGGCAACATAGTGAGACCCCCATCTTTATCAAAAAAAAAAAAAAATTAGCTGGGTGTGGTGGTACATTCCTGTAGTCCCAGCTACTCAGGAGACTGAGGCAGGAAGATTCCTTGAGCCCAGGAGTTTGAGGTTACAGTGAGCTATGATTGGGCCACTACACTGTAGCCTGGGCAACAGACCAAGATCATGTCTCTAAAAAAAAATTTATTTTAAATAAAATAAAATAGTTTGTCTCTGGGGATGTAACTAAGAATAAGGAGGGTGAGGAACCAGAGAATGTTGCTTTTCATCCTAAACTCTTCTGCACTATTTGAGTTGATACCACAGGAATGTATCACTTTGATCCAAATAAGAAAATTCAAGGCGAATAAACTCAGTTATGAGGCCACATTTGTTTGACCCAGA
The DNA here is from genome assembly GCA_004363605.1 of Indri indri. Lineage (NCBI taxonomy): Eukaryota > Metazoa > Chordata > Mammalia > Primates > Indriidae > Indri > Indri indri. The sequence continues at coordinate 47,739 of RJWJ010009540.1, forward strand.
GGCAAATTTACTATGAAGTTAAAAAGCTTAAGCTTCAAGGCCCCTCACTTGCACTGATTCCTTCCAAAACCTATATCTAATTTTGTATCTATATGCTTTCTATTTTTTTCCTTAAAGACTACCCCCCTCCAAGTCATATAAACACCAGGCCCTGGATAACCCTGGTTTGAACTAAGATCTTTTTCATTTCTTACAGTTCTTTAATCCCTTTCTTACTTGACATTTCCTAGAAGGAACCCAGTCTCTCCACTTTTTATGTCACTGTTAATCAAGGCAAATGGTCTTAGTTGTACTAATAAATAATCATTCTTTAAAACAAAAATTCCCACTAGATTCAGTAAGCAATATCAAGGCACTTAGGATTTGTTTTGTTTTGAGGCAGGGTCTTGCTCTGTCACCTGGGCTAGAGTGCAATGCTGCCATCATAGCTCACTGAAACCTTCAACTTCTGGGCTCCAGCAATCCTTCTGCCTCAGCCTCCCAAGTAGCTGGGACTATAGGCATGCACCATCACACCTGGCTAATTTTTTTCGTTTTTGTAGAGACGGGGTCTCACTCTTGCTCAGGTCTTGAACACCTGACCTCAAGAGATCCTCTCACCTCAGCTTCCCAGAGTGCTAGGATTGCACGCAGGTGTGAGCTACCACACCCAGCCCCGGGCACTTAGATATTTAAACAGAGAAATGACCAAGAGGGAGTGTTGATTTACAAAACATTCCCTTGACGTGGTGGAACTGAAGCTGGGAGAGGCTGGAAGCACAGGGACCAGCTGGGGGCTGTTGCAGAAACTGATATGTGAAGGAGGCTTGGATCAAGTGGTAACAGCAGGGATGGACACAATGAGATAGATGCAGGAGGCATTTTAAAATGGAATTGACCAAGCCTGGTTACCAGCTGAAGAGCTGCCCCATGTGTAGTCAGTTAGGATACTTCCGAATTACATGTTGGGACAGAGCTTGATTTTTTACTCTTCATTTGGCAAATTTCTCACAGGCATCAACTGAAAATTTGACCAGTAAAACCAATTTGAATGAATGCATCCTGCCTGCCAGTGGCTCTGTAACTCTAGCCAAATATTTACGGATGGAATTCTACCAGCAAGTTTTAAAACATTGAACTTTCTATTAATAACAAAATCATGAATTTTCAAGCCCTGGATGTGTATTAATATTCTTGTACACAGCCTGTGCTGATGAGACAGGCTAATAAATGGATTCAATTAAAGTAACCGACAGTCTTTCGGGCCAGGGGAGTTCTCACTTAGACACGTATTCCTACTGTGGCAGATTAATAAGTGGTCCACATCCTATAGAACTGTGGTTCCCCAACCTCCAGCCTGTTAGGGGCCTGGCTGCAGAGCTCCACAACCCCGCAACCGCACCATGCATGGAAAAACTGTCTTTCATGAAACTCGTCCCTGGTGCCAAAAAGGTGGGCGACCACTGCTATAGGAGATAACAAAATTGTTCTACAATGGGAAAGCCACTGGGCAAACAACAAACGCCAAGCTAAAGAATTTTGGAAAGGACATCTCTAAATATTTCCTATTGCTCTTGTGAGCTTGTATTTCTTACTATCTATACATTGTGTTTTGGGTTGTGTGTTTATGACATGGGGATTCTGAATACACAGACTGTTGGTCTTTGAATTTCTCGGTAGCAAAAAGAAATTTAAAATCATGTTCGGGCTGAGCCCAGTGGCTCATGCCTATAATTCTAGCACTCAGGGGGCTGAGGCAGGGGGACAGTTTGAGCTCAGGAATTCGGAGACCAGCCTGAACAAGAGTGAGACCCTGTCTCTACTAAAAATAGAAAAATTAGCCAGGGGTGATGGTTCGCGCCTGTAGTCCCAGCTACTTGGGAGGCTGAGGCAGGAGGATCGCTTGAGCCCAGGAGTTTGAGGTTGCTGTGAGCTAGGCTAACACCACAGCACTCTAGCCTGGG